>JASCZW010003661.1:0-209834 GCA_034211315.2 Aedes japonicus | reverse complement strand
TTTTCTAACCAAGCGTGTTTGTTTATCTGGTTCATCTCATCCCTTCGTGATTCAGACCTGCTGAGATATAAAACAAACGAAAAACTGTGGTTTTAAGCTTATCGAACATTGAAAGTATCCAATACATCCTAAGGAAACCCAATTTATTCGTATTTCTAGCTTCTGTTTAAAATAGGATGAATATTTTAAACTAAACTGAAAACTAATTGTTGCAATAAACACGCTCGGAATCTCCTATTTTCAAGTTATTCTGCTCTACCCCTACGAAGTACCGCAGACGCATTATTAACGGTTCTCGAATAAAATTACTTAAGGTACACTGGGGCAAATGATTCACTCGGCAAATGGTGGACAATGATTTCCATATTGTTATCCTAAAGTAAACCTACGTTACAACGAAGAAAATTGACAAAGCTAAGAAATTCAGCTGAAGAAAGCGTCATTGCAACTATAGAGTTTCCCGTTATCGCTCCCTCATTTCAGCATTCAATTAATTGAAAAAATCGCCTGGCCCGATCTCTGTGTTCTAGCTTACCCCAGTCTACCTTCAATTTATTTTTGTTTGTTTGAAGGGTTGCCTCTCTATCTAGAAATAGACACCAGTGAGTTCAGCATCCAGTAAATTGTTCTCGCCATCATCTGTCTGGGTGTTGGCCATAATTATGTGTTTTGAGTGACAACGTGAAGATACATGCAATTTATCATGCAGTTGGGTGAACGTTGTTGTTCCTCTGCGGTAGCTCTTCTGTGGCTCTCCGGTTCCCTTTTTTATGGCTTCCAGTTGGCCATTTCATTTTCCTGCACAGCGAAAAGGGAAACTAGGAGTCAACAACTATTTGAAATGCATACGTAGCCTGTTAGGTACTGCGTGAGGCATATTGCTGTAAGCAAATTTGAATTGATAGTGAATCAGAGTTACTGTTTTGCTGGAAATAATATGTTGTATTGCCATCTCCAATACGTAGTTCTAGTAGTATCATTTGAAAATTGCACTAGAGACCTGGAAAATGAACCTCACAGACATCAGGGGACTTTCTGGATAAACTGGAACAATAGAAGTAGTGGTCAATTTATGAAAAAAAAGCTCATTACTTAGACTACGGGGTTTTCTTTAGTTCTTTTGAAATTATCATCCCTGCCCTTTAGTTCAGAACAAGGTATAGGCGCGTTCTGCCAACTCGGTCAAGGCTGGTTTAGGGTGTGGAACGAATGGTTGTTCCCAAGGAGGAGTCCTCTAACCACTAATGTGGTCCTTACATCTTCTAAAAAGCTTTGAGGAAAGAGGTTTCAAGGTTGTAGGCTTTGCCGACGGTATAGTCATCATAGTGAGAGGAAAGTTTGACAATACCATTTCAGAGAGAATGCAATGGGCCTTGAAATTAACCCTGGCTTGGTGTTTTCAGGAAGACCTTAGCATAGTCACAGTCTTAACATAGTGGTAATTGTACCTTTCACCACGAAAAGGAAGTTGAATCGAAAGTTTAATCTAGGATAACTGGATATCCATCTGGTTGAACAGGTGCATACCTAGGAGTGGTACCTAATGTTAAACTGAACTAAAATGCTCATGTTGAGTGTTTGATCAGTGAGGCAACCAGTGTTTTCTAGATATGTTCAAAACCATTTGGCAGAAAAGGGGGTCTTAGGCGAAAAATGATGTGGTGGCCAAAAACAGAAGAGGCTACTGCACAGCATGTTTTGGTTAATTGTTTTCGAGAGCGGATGGGTGAAACGAAGGCCTGAACTGGCCTAATTCATTTCGCCTTCGCACACATGCACGGAATCGCACTCAAACAATATTGTTACACTGAAAATTAATTTTCGTAAAGTAGCTTTCACGCGTTTCGTAAACATGGATTTTGTACATAGAACAAATGTCTCGTATGTTGTATGAAACATTCATAATGCTTTTTATCTGGTGAAATGCTATTATTACACCTGTTTGTAAAATGCACGAAATGAACTTCGTGATGACTAGCCAATAATTTATCTAACCCAAAATAATAATCAAAGCGCTGTCGAGAGCTAAAACTTCATGCTCATTAATCAAGCATGTTCTCACAAGACAGCGTGGCCTAGTGAGATCAACCACGGACTCAGAATCAGCACTTTTCAAATATTCAGGTTCGAACCCCATGTCAGAAACAATAAAAAAAACGCTGGACAACTACACGTGGTTGAGATTTTTTTGTCAATTACATTTTGAGTCGATAAAGTAGATCTGTCAGTCCTTCATGCAACCACCAGAGAGACGTTTCTTTTTAATTTGTGACCAAACATTCGTAGCTCTTTGCATTGTTTCCGTATAATGTACGAATGTTCTTTCTGTGTCAACAAATGCTTCGTGCTTTGACAGTTGCGCGTGCAATTAATTACGAATGTATCTTCATAAAAAGAACAAATCAGTTTCGTTGCTGAAAACAACGAATGGATTAGTGAGTATTACTTTCGAGTTTGTAATATAAACTAAAATTAACTTTCAGTGTAGTTTTTTGCAATTGGGAACTTTATTACACGGCTATGGAATTTTGATTCTAATGCTCGTTTCTGAAGGTAAGTTCCGATAGATAAGAAGTAAGCAGAAGGATTAACGTCTAGATATTGGCAGTTCTAATTATAAATTACATACAGCTTCATCAAATATCCCAGGTGCTGAACAAACTGCTTAGAACCCGTCCCGTACCCTATAACATAAGTTTTTGTTTCTCTCTATCTCTCCAGAATACATTGTTATTTTATTGTGTGTGTGTGTGCGCGCGTGAGTGAGTGTGTTTAGTGTGAGGCTTGTTTTTCTGTATCTTTTTTTTTGATAATTGCATTATTGGTTGAGCGTTCAAAGCTCCCACAGATGTGTGATCTTTCGGAAAATGATTCACCCTCGTCACCGAATAAAGAGGTAACTCAAAAAATTTACCGATCGTGAGCCTATCCAGCTGATTCAACTGGTCCATGGGTTGTCTATTCTCAGCCCAAAATGAAACCTCTTAACATGAACATGTTTATAAGATCACTAATGATCTGACAAAACGATTTCAGGCATTGACCGAGATAAATGTAGTGAAACCCTATAAACTGCGGGTGTTCAACCTTAAGCCAACCAATGAGATTGCTATCTCTAAGCTTTTTACATTTGAGTTTACTCTAGCTCATGGTTTTGAAATTGAACCCCAAGATATTGCTGAAGCAGGAGTTTGGTCGATTCAAGAACCCTCTGCTTTCTCCAGTAAAAATGCTGGATGTGCAGAAACTAGGCGTATCGTATCAATCACTAGGCGTATCAATCAATCAAGCAGCAATACCTCCTCTTCATTCCCGATATTAGCCAATCTCTATCTTGCCCCCGTGAGAGTATCAGCTTTGAGTTCCAAACAGCAGCAGGAAGACTTCACCACCAGCCAAGGCAAGAACCTATTCGACGTGATCTACCAGTGGAAGACCATCGACGTTCTGTATCCAAGTCTGCCGCCTCGGAATAATGCCATTCGGACGAAACAATTTATTCCGAAGAACAAACTCCCGTTGGGCGTTGATCGCCATCGTAATCGCATCTTCATTACTACACCTACAGCTGGTGTGTGGCGTTACGGAATCACCCTGTTTAGCCTACGTGACTTCAAGAGCTGGTGTACCACCAACAACCTCTACAATCCCAACCCCGTCGCCAGTGACTACAACTACAATGACATAAACTTCCAGTGGTCCGACGGAGTTTTCGGAATGTCACTTTCTCCAGTTCATCGCAACAGCGATCGTATGCTATTCTACCACCCAATATTCAGCTTTACGGAATTCCAAGTACCAACTTCGGTCCTGCAGAATGTAACCATATGGCAGTACTTTGGCCTGACGAAGGCTTTCCAACCAATCGGTGGCCATGGCAAGACCGACCAATCTTCGACCGCTAAATATCCTAATCATGCCATTGTATGAAGGGCTAAAACGGGTTGGGTGGAAGCAAGCTATCTAACATGAGGATGCCCCAATGGGTGGAGAGGAGCACGCCCTCTATTCACAAACTGTTGGCATTCTCACTCTCCCCATCCAGGGTGCTTCAATCGGGTGCCCTGATGGTCACTCCCATTCCCATGAAAAATTTATATAATAGTGTATATAAGGCCTGTACTCGAAAAAAGGCACCAAACAAAAGTGTTCGAAAAAATGGATTTTGAGTCGCTTCTGGAGAGCACTCAGATGGTACCCGTTGTGATGTACGGTATACTCAATTTACCGCATTGGCATATTATGGTGAATTTGACCACTTTCTTCTTCTTTATGTCTTTCGGAACATCAAACCATGATTTGTCAACGTAGAACTTCAGCCCCGGTATCTGCTTTGCGTCTGCCTTGATGTAGGTTTCGTCATCCATAACCACACACATCGGTTTCAATACAGCTTTCGATACAGCTTTCTTGCGCGGAATTTGGTCGCCGTGTTTTGTTGATCACGCCGGTGCGGTGCCTTGTGGACCTTGAATACACGAAGCTCAGCTCGTTTCATGGTTTGCTGAACGAACCAGGCGGAACACTTTGCCTTCAGAGCCGCTTTGCGAATCGAAAGGTTCGGATTACACTTAAAATAATCCAACACCTTTCGGGCCTTCACAGTGTTAGCTGTCTTCGATTTTCTTCCACTTTCAGCTCGATCGGTCGGCTGGGACTCCTTAAACGATTTTACCACCCGAGACACAGTTGTATGGGTGATTCCCAGTTGTCTTCCAATTCATCTCATGGTCGCAGTCGGATTTTCCATGACGGCACGCAAAATTCTCTTGCGATTTTCTTCTTGTTTCGATGACATCTCAATAACCACTGAACCGATTGTTATGAAATTTTGCACATGTAAACAATTCACTCTAAACTAGGTATACTTAGTTGTCCATCCATTTTTACGGACGGACAAAAAAGTTACACACGGATAAAAATGGTGCATTTTTTGCGAGTACAGGCCTTATTTATGTAAATAAAAAATACTACAAGCACTCGTATCTATTTTATGAGCTTCATTCGGTTGATACCTAAAAGCAAGATATGTTGTGAAGTGTTAAAGTAATTTGTGGTTCGCAGTTAAGCACGTTTTCGTTCGTTTCCAGCGATAGCAGCATTTTATCAAAATATTGATTTGAGGTAAACTTTGTTAAGTCTGTAGAAATTTTAAAATCAAATATTTAAACATTTTATTTTACTGTTGCCATGGTCACTATTTGCTGCTTGATGCTGATTTTATAAAAGCATTCCAGTTATTGCCCCTGAGTTAGGTAAACAGGAAAGATTTAATTGAAAGGGAGTTAAAGACAAATGGACATTAAAAAAAAACAATAAGTAATCATCTATAAAGTAAAATCGATCAAATATAATGATATTATAAGTTATGATAAAGTAATGACAAATATTGAACAGTCAAATAAGACACTAGCCGAACGGCACACAGCGCTGCATGAATCAAATCAGTTAAGACTTGATAAAATGTCCATTTTCGAACCGGAATTGAAAAATACATTCAGTAATAAGGGCAAAGGCAAATGACAGATTCCGTTGTAGCTTCTTGTGTTGAAGGCACTAGATACTTCTAAATCATGAGATGAGAAGATAGGAACAAATTGATAATTGGACCAATAAGACAGTATAATTTAAGGTTATTATGACCAATGAGGTGAAAATTAAATGATTTCTTTTATGTTAATATATAAATCACGAAGACACAAGTAATGATAAAAATGGTAATGACGATGATGAAGATGAATGGTAATGGTAATTAATGAACGATGTCATATAAAATAATATATGTAGTGAAGGGATATTATAATATGACATAAAAATTACATGTGTGCCGACTCCTGTTTTGTTGTAATTGTTGACATACTTGTGCATCCATTGTGAACCAGAAAATTTAGATAATGTATGACAGTAATGAGAAGTAAAGAGAATTATGAATTTTTAATTATTTTACAATACCTGATGAATTGGAAGACCTGAAATACAGCATGCAAAAGACAGTACATCCCAAAGTTCGATAACCTGAAACCAATTTATATGCAATAATATACTATCATATCAGAACAACAAAAAATAATAAAAAATGTATTTTGCTCGTAATGTCCTTCCATGTAATTAGGATAGATCTAAGGCAAGGATGATCAAAAAGCGCGCTACAACTACGAACCTAATGTGAATAGTAAAATTCTCAATGTGAACTTCAGTCACACGATGCTCTGTAGCAGGTGGAAATACTACTTGATGTTATATTTCCACAATGAAACTGGCAGAATTTCTACTGAGCTCTTGCGCAACGACAAGCTGGCCAGTTCAGCATAAGGGTGATAAATACATAAGATTTTATAATAATTTAACTGTGTTCGGGGAAATTTTAACGAAAAACATGTTCGATTTTAGGATTTTAATCCCGCTCATGTGCCCCTGGAGTACCCGGGCTCATTTATACAGAAAATTGTTTCTGATACCCATTAAAACAAGAATATGATGATTTTCTGGCCAATTGTCGCCTAAATATTCATAAGGTCGAAAAGAAAAAACGCATGCTTTAAGTAAAATAACCCGTAACTTTTAAATGATAAGTTGGATTAAAAAATATTTTAAAGCAAAAATGTGCACTATAACGTTTTCTATATTTTGTTTGAAGATTACTTTTACTCAAAATAAGAAACAAAACAGTTATAAAAAAAATCAATTTTTAGAGACACCCTCATTTAAAGCAGACAAATAGCTCTAGCATGGTCTATTGAAGAGCTAGAAAAATGGTATCATGAGCAAAACTCCTTGAAATCATATTACCTACAAACTTGTCCTTGACGTCACCCTTCTACTGTGTTTCGTTCTAAAGTTTGCAACAGCGGCGCCCTAGCTGTAAAGTTAGGAGCTACAAACTTATCACCACCAGATTGACAACTTGCTTATATACAGATTTGTAGAAGCCACCATGATTCGGAAACGGAACCCTTAGGAGTTATTTTTTTTTTGTGAAAAAATGCTGTTTAGATCACTGTGTGATGGTGCGCTTTTCGTGTGATAGGGAGATAGTCAGTTTTATCAATGTCGCTGAAAGGCCATAAGATTTACCAGCCCATATGGAATTCTTTTCTTCGGAGAAGATGTATTGTAATTAAACTCTAATTAATTTTGCGCGTATGAACTGAAGTATGAGATCTGAAAAAAACAATCAAACCAAAACTGGATAATAGTTTCAGGAAGATCCCTTTAGGTAATAACGGCACTGCATTGAATTTTTGCCACCTTCCGCCACTTTTTCGGTTTTCAGTGCACAAACATAGCCTAAACTCTATCGGCCTCTTAAATACCATTGCGCTCACGTATTGATAATCATTTTGAACCATTTCTGATCTCCTGCTTGGATATTGAGATTTATATCTCCAAATTAATAAAGTGACCACAAGCAATTATCAGGTCCATAAATATAACCCGATTGACAATTTCCAATTTATTAAAAGAAAAACCACAGCTCTTGACATCAATTTCCATATACTCTTTGAAAAAGTGACCATCGTGCATTGATTACACGCTTAATAAAAACATAACAAGATACTTCACTCAGATTAAAGTGCACTTGTTTCCAATTGGACCTGAACTGAGAACTGATTTTACACCATCTGTTGTGATATCGAAATGGTCCATCGAGTGCCGCATCAACCGAGGGGAATTTGCTCTTTGAGTGATCCGACTTGCGGTGTAATGTAAAGGTAAACTTACCTCATAAAAATAAAAAGAATTTATCTCCTCACTCGTCACGTTGTCGTTGGCAGTGCCGACTTTGGTGGCCGATATAACAACTCCGGGACCGCTCGCCGATGTTGGCGCTAATAAAACCTGTAAAATTTTACAACTCAATGAAGGTGTACATTTAGCTAGTGCTCCCCGTCTCACCTGAGAAAGTGCCGGAGTGATGTTCATACTAAACACATCTTCTGCCCCGCCGACACCGGAAGGACGTCCAACAACTCCCACGACACTGTCGTTTATGTCCGTCTCACCACTACGGACCTGCTGGACGAGAGACAAGTGGCCACCGGAAGTACTGCTCTCACTCACCTCAACGATGGCACTCTGTTCGGATACCAACAAATTGCTACTATTATCACTAAATCGCATAAGAGAATAACGACTCTCGTTCGTACAGCAGTGATTAGGATTTACGACCCCAATCTTACCAACGTTCACAGTCCGTTCTGCACCTTGCCAAACACTCAGTGGGATACGATGCAACGAGGTCAAATTCACTCTCCGACCTCCGACAGCGGAGGCGTCGTCATACTGATATTGATGATATTGGTTGACTTCCCCGGTAGTGGCATGGCGAGTGCCAAAGTGCTCAAGAATACCGAGAAAGTCCTGCTGCTCCAAAGGTCTACTGGAATGTTGCTCGAGGAGGGGGTGATGATAGTCGTGATGTGAGGCGTACTGGCGAATATATGCCCAGGCAAGGAGTGACAGCATTGTTCCATACCAGTACTCTACTAATATTGCCTTCTCAATAGGTGGGATTTATTGACAAGCAACAGGTGCCGGAAGGAGGAAAGTCTGAAAGATAAAAGAGGTTAAGAAAATGAATAAAAGGATGTTGGTGTTTGCTACGCAAATATGTCATTGTGAAAGCAGGTCGCTTCTTTGTTTGAGTACTCAACCTCAGCCAGTGATTGAATTTGTGAAACGATTAATTAAAATCTAATGAAATATAGTAAAGTGAATATACACCATTAACGAATGTGTAAGATTTGGAAAATTAGATTTCAATTTGGAAAATAAGAATGGGTTTCTCACCAAACAAGCTGCAATTCTTGCATGTCAGTCGAGAATACCCGGGTAGAGGTGAATTGAAAACCAATAACATAATAATAACATATCTTGCCAACTCAACTAGATTTGACATTTATGACTTATTCAGGAATTACACTTAATTGCAATGTAACTACAAAATATGTTATCATTACTAGTTTGACCTAAATATATTATATACATAAGTTTTTTTTTTTTTTTTTGTTGGGGCGTAGAATCACTGCGTCCACTGAGTTGAACTTTTGTGATATACCCCTGTTTACTATACTAATCTTAAAGCTAGATCACCATTTGTCAAGTGACCAGCCTAAGACGCGTCTCCCAGTCAGGCAAAATTGAGTTTATAAAACCCACCACCTTCCCAGGATTTGCAGTCCAAATTTCTTTAGGTTGCATATAGCCACTGTACAGAAATTTAAGTCTGCTCTTGTACACAGCATCACAACTGCAAAGCAGATGTTACGAGGTTTCACGTTCCATGTTACAGAAACGACAGATATCATTCTGAACCTGGCCAATGTTTTTCAAATGATATCTACTCGGGCAATGTCCGGTTACTAGGCCAGTATAGGTACAAAGAACTCTCTTATTGAGCTCCAGAAGCTTTTTACTAATTGCAACATTTGGAATTATAAACCTTTTCGCTTGAGAACACTTTGTGGTGACCAACCAATTGGTCATCACCCTTTGCTCTTCCCAAGATTTTAATTCCATTTTTATGGCACAGTATGATATACCGCAGAATGGTTCTGGGCCAATAAGCTGTGCATTTGAACCTTGTTTAGCAAGCTCGTCTGCCCTTTCATTACCTTCAATGCCACAGTGTCCCGGAACCCAGAATAAATTCACCGAGTTCTCTTGGCACACCTTTCGCAATGAAAGAATGCATTCCCAGTCAAGTTTGGATGCCGAAGATTCCTGCTCCCGTTTTTGTTCCAATTTTTGAGCCATCTGTGAAGAATTTTATGGAGCCATGACGAACAGTGGGACCTCCGACTTCCCAATCTATACGTGACGTTTCACATATGTTGTAAGGGATGTCATGGTTTTCCACAGGTTTCATCCAGTCTCCATTCATGTACATCACTGGCCCATTTTGAAAGCTTTGTGAAATGCTCAGGTGACCGACTAAGTCACCAGACATGAAAGTTTTCAACCGTTTAAGTCTAAGCATACTCTTTTCCGCTTCTAGTTGCACGTATTCGTGCAAAGGCAGCAGATTTAGAATTGCATTCAACGCATTTGATGGAGTGCTGCGCATCGCTCCCGTTATAGCAATGGATACTAGCCGTTGAAGTTTTGTAAGCTTTTTCTGTGCAGTAGCCTCTTTTGTTTTTGGCCACCACACAAGAGAAGCATACGATACTTTAGGACGTATTATGGATGTATAAATCCACATTATCATTTTTGATCTTAGACCCCATTTTCTGCCAAATGTTTTTGAGCAAATCCAGAAAGCACTGGTTGCCTTACCGATCACACACTCAAGGTGAGCAGTTCAGTTTGGCATCCAGTATCACTCCTAAGTATTTAACCTGTTCACTAAGATGGATCTTTAATCCTACATAAGTTGAAAAATCATTTGATAACAACTGAATGGTAAATTTTGCCATCATAACTAATTTGGTTTTCATTAAGTTATTTTGTTTCTTTTGTGCAATTTATGAAATTCAATGAAAGAAGTGATATGCATGGAAAGATATTTAAAATTATTGAATTAAATATTCTGCCAAAACATGTAAATTCAAAAATAAATATATTGTATTACTTTCTCTTTTTATTTTAAGTCAATAAACAAACAGACATCAATCAACTTAAGTGCGAATCTTCCACTTTGATGTATAATAAATTATTTTTTCAGACAGTTTTATGTGCATATTTATACATTACTGAATGGAGTCGTTAATTTTCATCATTTTATTGAAGAGCTCTTCACAGTGTAGCAGTTGATAAACAATGTTGTTAGTGCTGTCCTTATCACATATAATTTCTTGAATATTGTATAAATTTCCGTTCATGAGATATCATATTGGAAGCCTTGGCATGATTTGTTTGTAAATGAGGAAGTGAACTTACCATTCACCAGTTATTCCTATTTAAAAACTAGAATTACAATTATTTCAATATTTTAGCGTTAACGATTATATTTACCAGTATTTACACCTTCTAGAGAACAACTCATTGTGTTATTATTATGTTATCCACATCTCGCTAGTAACTCATTATGCAATTATTCTTTTGTAAATATTCTGTTCTTAGTTTGTTCTTATAATGGCAAAATTGGTTATTTCTTAGGAATTCCCTAGAACTATTTCAGTTATTATTTTTGTTGTTTTAACTCTTATCTCAAACAAACTAATGTAAAATTTTGCCATTCAGTTATTTTGCATAAATGGTAAAATTTGTCTTTCATGTGCAATTCTCTTCTACCCGGTAGGGGCCTTTTCAAGTCCTTAATTAAGAGTCTCGCACTTTTCCCAGGATGAGGGTTGCTACATGAACTGGCTATTCAGGATTTTTACCATTTATGCTAAAATAACTTCGAATGGCAAAACTTTACATTGGTTTGTTGAGATAAAGTTAAAACAGAACAAAAATAATTCGAATTTCTAAGAAATAGCAAATTTTTGCCATTACAAGAAAACTAAACAAAATATTACAAAGAGAATATAATGGTATTAACGAATGAATAACATAACTAGTACTCAACAGTAATTGTTCTCCAGTATAGTAATATTAAAATTGTCGTTAGCGCTAACAAATCAAAATAATGCTAGTTTTAAATCGTAAGTAACTGGTGAATGGTATGTTCTCTTTCTCATTTATAAGCATATCATGCCGAGCTTCGAGCACCGATTAACTCATGAATCTGTACTTCCCTTGAAGAAAATTTCTGCAATATTCAAAGAAATTCACAATAGCGATGGGACAGCTCTAACAACATTGTTGATCCTTTGCTACACTGTGAAAGGCTCTTTTCAATAAAACGTCAGAAATTATCGACTCCATTCCAGTAATGTATAAATATGCACATAAAACTGTCACAATTTATTATGTGTAAAGTGAAGATTCGCCGCAAGTCGATTGATGTCTGTTGTGTAATAGGTTAAAATAAAGAATTAAAGTAATACAAATATTGTATTCCCGAATCTCGATTTTTGGCAGAATGCTGCAGTCAATGGTTTAAAATATCTTTCGCCCATATCACTAACTTAACGTTCAAGTGTCATAAATTGCTCAGAAGCTCGACAAAATAACTTAGTGAGAAACACGCCATGGAATATGATCCGCAAAAGTTACCATTCAGTTCTTCATCAAATAGTTCAACTTATCGCGCCGTCCACCTAAATAACAATAAAACTAGTAAATGATAGCATGTTTTGCGGTTTACTATTGCAATAGTGAAGGTCATTCTGGATAAAGTCAAAAATATCAATCAATCTAGTTGGGGATGGCGAGATATGTTATTATTATGTTATTGGTTTTGCAATTCCACCTCTGCCAGGTTATCGAAACTACTCTCAAAATGGGATAGTTATAGAATTGTGGATCGTTCTGTCTTGAGAACTGAGCATTCAGCATCAGTATGAACTTCATTGTTCGGTCTTCTGTGTAATTAGCTTCCTCACCGATTTGTTCACCGCTCGCTCCATGGGACCAACTCCTTAATTGACGTTTCTTAAGAAACAAAAAGGTATTTAAATGAAGCGTATATCTCCGTCAGAGCTCGAAAAAAAAGACAGCTGTCGTGAACGATGAGTAAAAAAAATATTCAGTAGGTACAATTTTCGCTCTCCTCATTTCGTTCTATCAGTCACGCAATATATTCGTGTTCACTATTTTGCTATGCTCAGTCATTCCGTTGTCCTTGTGTTCCACACAAATCATTCACACCACAGCATAGGACACGGCTATTCAAGCCTCAAGAGATTTTGGTTGCTTGACTGAATGTTCTGGTAACCAGTCATTCATTTTCGCGTTCGTGAGTGATTTTTTCTGCCACAGGATTTCAAGTATTCCCGAACATGGCTGAAGGCAAAGGAAGCCAAAAGGCTAAATGGCCGAAATCGCTACAGAGTTTGTGGGGCATTTGTTCAAGAAAAGGCATTTGCAGGATCGATTCGAGAACTTTTGTTTTTTTTCAATTCAATGATTCTCCAAATGAATGACTGTTCTTTCGTCTTCACGGTAGAACGTTGAAATTGAATGAGTTGTTTGCACTTACGTACATTCACTGCTTTCCGGAACGAATGAATGATCAAAGTAAAGCAACACAAAACAAGTTGACTCATCTTGCACAAGAGATTCATGAAGGCAAATTTGTGTTTACTTCATGTTCGCTAAGAACAGTGCGTGATGACTAATATTTTAACTCAGTCAGGGTGCAATTTGAGAATTGAATATGATATTTTTAAGCTCTGATCTCCGTAGCTCCGTAACCAGCTCGAATGAAATTTAAAAAAAATACAGGGTGGCAACGATTGCTTGTCAGTAAAATAAGTGTTCAAAAAACACAACATATATTTTAAACTCAACAAACGGTTCACCTCTGGTCAAATTGCATTTTATTATTGAGAAATTACACGTTGAGTCACGTCTATCTTTTATAATCAGTCGTAGGCACACAATTCATGGCTCAGAGTGAGTAAAATCTGATAACTCAGCAATTACATAGCTAAAAGATGAAGGGGAGCGTTTAGCAACTTATGGAAGATTTCGTTTTTTGGAAACTATACACTCCATGTCATAATTATAGGACCAGTCATTTTATTGAGGTTTTCAAGTAATAAAAGAGATTGGATATGGTTTTTTATCTATGTTTATAAGAATGTTTTTATATCTTGGAATGTTCGCGTAAGTAACTCATTAACGTTAACAAAAAAAAGCTGGGTTTCATTACTATAGAACCAGACATATAATTATTTTTTCCCAAAAAACTTAAATTATTTTTGCATTGATTGTAGTTAATGTGTAAGATCTCGTTTATTCTCAATCAGTTCAAAAAACCTGTTCGGCACACTTTCAACCGGCGACATGCAGATACTTGTAGCTCGTTCCATGCTAATGAGATTGCCCCTTTGAGCTCTTGAACATTCCCGCACTGCTTGTTGTCTGCATACACTGTACTTACCATCAGTCCCCACAAGTTTTCGATCGCATTCTGATCTGGAGAACAAGGTGGCCTGTTCAGATTACCACGTCATGGTCACTCAGCTTT
Source organism: Aedes japonicus (assembly GCA_034211315.2). NCBI lineage: Eukaryota > Metazoa > Arthropoda > Insecta > Diptera > Culicidae > Aedes > Aedes japonicus. The sequence continues at coordinate 195,811 of JASCZW010003661.1, read as the reverse complement.
TATGATCTAATACGTTATCTTGGAATAGTAGCAAATGGTTTTGAAGCATCTTGATGTACTTTTCATTCTTGTTGACCACTTCGTTTTGAAAAAAATCCCCCCAAACCATCAAACTGCCCCCTCCAAAGTTGCGAGATAAAAGTAACGTGGCTCTATCCGTGAATCTCTCCAGTACGAAAAGATCCCATCTGGTCCATCGAGATTAAATTTTAAAAAAAATGTCAATCATGAATCAACATGATTACACACTTTATTTCAATCCGACAAATTCAAGTCGGTTTTTTTCTTTTAGACGGGATGGAAAATTTGCAACCAGACTCCTGAAGAACTCAGGGTGTGGGAATGAGTGTGCCAACTCCTCGACCCACTAATAACCCACCCGTGTTTTAAGCCTTGGACCCTCCCCGGAACCACCTTTCGGTAATACTTCGGTCAAGGGGCTATTGTGCTTGCTAAGCACCCACTATGTCTAATTACTTAGGGCTTCAGTAGTTAGGTGGTCCCTGTGACCTGCCGTTGGTTGTCTCGCCAATTTTGTTGGAGATCGAGGAGAATCTGGGAGGATGCTACGCATATCGTGTCCCAAATGTACCGGCACATTGGCACATCCTCTGGACCAAATTATCCAGATCTCACGCCGGCATCGAATCGTGAACATTCGAAGAACACATGTTCCGAAGTTTCCATAAATCCTACGAATTCGGTGCAAGTGGAGGACTGTGCATGCCCATGTTTGTACAGGTAATTCGTTTAGCAGTAGTGGTCTGTCAAAATCTGCGTTAAGTGGAAGTTAACTTCAACGTGTTGCCTACCAACCCACCCTGATAGTTCCGGGATTAGTCGGTGGTTCCACCGACCTTTGGTGAAGTTGTTCCATTCCCTTTGCCACTTAGCATAGATGCGGCTCTAGGGGTCTTTCGAATACCTCTTGTTCCACGTTGTTCGAAGCACTCTACGTCCTCTTTTATGACGATGCATATTGACATCATCCTCGCTTGTACGCAGACCGCGTCGCGTGATACCGTTTGGTATGTACTAACCCCATTAGCTTGTGCGTACTCTCTAGCCTACTCATGTAGCTCTTGGTACTCAAGGCAGTGATCCTTGTCGGCTCGCCGTACCTTAGTATGGACAGGGTGACACTTACCAGGAGTTTACGCTCTTTTGCCCCACCGAGCTATTCGACATTATGCGGAATAATGCCGGCGTAGTCATAGAGGCTTTCTTGCAGGCGTAATCTACGTGGCTGGTAAATGACAGCTTTTTGTCGATCATGACCCCCAACTACCTCAAAGACCTTTTCGATTCAATTGTGCAGTTACCTGGACTAATCTCCGCGTGTTGCTCCGATTTTCAGTTGTTAACAACCGTGACCTTAGTCTTATAGTTGGCTAGCTCCAGTTTTCTGGAACTCATCCATCTCTGCACTGTGCCAATGGTGTGCGAGGCCGTTAGCTCCACTTCGATGGATTCACCATAAATCTAGGGTGATGTCATCTGCGAACCCAACGATCTTCACACCGTTCGGGAACTTAAGTCATAGAACCTCATCGTACATCGTGTTCCATAGCACCGGACCCAGGGTCGAATCTTGTGGGATGCCTGCGGTGATCACGTTTCTAGCCTACCTCTGTATAGTACACTAGTACGCGACTTTGGAAATAAGTTCCCAGAATCTTCTTCAGGTACCCAGGAACCTGAAGGTGTTGAAGCGAGTTGGCGATAACCACCCAAATGGCGCTTTTGATCGCATTTCGCTCGTCAATGGTGACCACTGCACAGCAGCGGACTCCTCGCCTCTTGCACTGGATTGCCACTTCAGCCGTCTTGGTGACGGACAGAATGGCATAAACCGTCGACTTCCCTTTACTTAAACCTGGCCAGAGCCTCAAGCTGCCAAGGCGTTGAATTCACCTGCTACTACCAAAGGGCTACGGCTGGTTAGCTCCGTTGTCATCCGATCGACCATCTTGGTGGCGCATAGCAGCACTCTTTTCAATTTTGCGACCACGAAGCCCTCGGTTGAGGTGAATACGACCTGCTGGACTGGGAACTTGCATGCCCTGCATAAGACCGTCATGTTGCACCTATCCGCAACACAGTTTCCGTTACCGGCGGGGATGCGTTATGGGTAGGATATTATTGCGACTGACACAGCAGTTGCTGAGCTGCCTCACAGTGGTTAAGATTCATTCGGGTTACCCGCACTGTGTTAAGCTTGTTGATCTACCCTTGCAGGCTGGGCTCTTGGGACCTCCCGTGGCGTGCTTATCGTTTGGTTTCCTAGAGGTCGTAATGCATTTGGGGGGCTCCTTACAGTCCCGAGCCTTGGGTCTTTTCCCTCCGCACTTTCACTATAGGTCACTCCTTTATGACCCTTACATCCCCACGCCGTATGCCCGCTCTCGAGGCACTTAAAGCACGCCTTTGGTGGCTAATGCAGACTCAGTGGGCAAACGGACCACCTCACTTTGAGTTTTGCAACTTTTAGGGCCGAGTGCGGTGGCAATCATGGCGTATGTTTGACGCTTGGGTCCCAAGTGGACTCTTTCGCAGCCGTATGGCTGTTGTGGCTACTTCGACCACACACTGGGCCTTAATGGTCGTGGAGGTTTTGCCAACCTCCGTGATCTCGTCCAAATTTTTACATTGAAGTCTTACTAACGAGGTTAGCGCACCTACCTCCACTCCCGCTCCTCCCTGTTCTCATAAAATGCATCACATATAAAACATCGATACTCGTAAATATAAAACCAACGCACTTTGTTGTCAAACGGGCCGCTCCTCTTTTGTTTGAGCATTCACTTAGACTTAAATTTAACACAAAAACGGCTGCATAAAATCACAGAGTGCCTAAAAGTTTACACTGTCGTGGGCCAATTCTTTCTTTCTACATAAATTCTTCTGGGAAATATGAATAATATATGAGTTTTAGGCCTGATTGACGACCCAGAACATCCTGAATATTAAGAAGTTCAGAAAGAAAAAATAATTGCCTGATTAAAAGTGTAAAGCGGTGCTTTAGAATATGGTACATTCACAGAGAAAAATGATAAATTTCAACAGGCGCGTAAAATTTCCCCTCGTTTTATTTCAAGCCAAAGAAAGCGTAACCAACGATAATGTTTCATGCACCATACAACAATGTTTGCAATCTCTTATACAACAGTATAGATTCAGGCGTTATCTATCTTAAATTGAAATGAAATATATCATGATTTTCTGCCAAATCTAGCGTTCCATATGTGCATTAGATAACGTTGAAAATAACATGTTTTTTTTAACAAACTGTGTAAGTAAATGTGTTATTAAATTCTCGTTGACAAACGTTAAACATTTTTTATCTATCTGGGATGTTCTTGGTTATCTAATATGTACTTGAGTTCAGAACATCAGATCTACAGTTGTTACACTAGCTTTTAGGGCTGTGCATTTAAACTTTTGCATTTGCGATATGAATTTAAACTTTTTGAAGGATTTTTTTGGAGGGTCAACTTCGTTATTTTATGATTTTGTGATGTTCTAAGTCACCCAAACCTGTCCTTGAGATCAAAACTTAAGATCTACAGTAGTGACTATACCTTTTTGGGCTTTACACGGCTACGCTACGCCATATTAAGTGAATATTTTCTATTTTAAAAAACATCAAGAGAAAAACTTGCATGATCTAGGTCATCCAAATTGTTCTTGAATACATAACATAAGATCTGCAGGTGTGAAGATTGTTTTTGGGCTATAAAAGGTGACGATATTTATTCAAACGTATTTAATCAATCTTTTGGAAAAACAAAAGGCATTACTTTATAACTTTGTGATCTTCCAGGGATTCCAAACTGTCCTGGAGTTTAGAACTTAAAATCTGCGGTAATAACAGTTTTGGGATATACATAGCTACGGCACATAGTCAAGTTTATTTGATGAATAGTTTCGAACGTTAAAATACATAAGAAAATTATTTAGGGATGGTCTAGGTCATCCACACTGCCTTGTTGTTCAGAACTTAAGATTTGCAGTTGTGAGAATTTTTTTCGAAGAAGAAACAAAATGAAGGCTGTAAACGTGCAAACTCGATTGTTAGCCTAAAAGATTTGATTCGACATCGAATGCGATTTAATCTGTAATAAAAAATAAGATTTGAAAAGTCTAACGATGTTATTCCGGTTTAGTGTGTGATGCAATACGATGGATAACAGTCTATAATACAGAACAAGTTTACCTAAGTTAAAATGTTGCACTCTCTACGATTGCACTTAACCATAAAACGATAAAGGCCGGAATTATATGTGATATCGACTTAAAATGTAGGAATATACAATGCTATCTGAACACTGTTATACGACTTCTGATTTTCTGAGAACAGACATTATGAGATAATCTTGGGATGTTCTAGCCCAAACTACCCGTGAATTCAAAACTTAAAATCTACAACAACTGTAGATGGATTAAGAATAGTTTGTATGACATAATTAATATCCCATGCTTATCTCATAATGTCTGCAGGTCGTTAAAACATTCAATGAATATGTTCGAATACATATCATAACATTGTATAGTGGATAGACTGTTTGAACAGTTGTTCTTATGTTCTGAAGTCCAGGACAGTTTGATTAGCATAGAATATTTCTAGATCTACTCTTTATTTATCATCAAGTTTTTTTTCTCTGGAAGACGTGGCTGGGTAGCTCAGTGGTTACCCGTTCTGCTTACTGAGTAGATGGACGAGAGTTCAATCCCAGGTCCGTCCTCTTCCTTGCCATCTGTAACTTGTTTCCTTCTGTCATCACTAGATTTAAAAATAAAGAAAAAAGCAGTCTATTACGCTTTCATTGATCGAATCACTTACCACACATGGATGAAACAAAGTACCTAAAATTGAGTATTTTTAACTTAAAATTGAGAACTCTTGCTGAACTGGAGAGATCGGTGAATTTGATTCTGCACATTAGGTAAAGATTACTCAATGGGTCAGTACTTCAGTGACAACTCATTTTTGAGTAAAAATGGAAGCCGTTTGCATACTTTTATTTTTTGTCGTATATCATATTTAAATACCGAAAAACAATATATATGTTCGGTACTAAACTAGCTGTTATTGTTAAAAATCGCGGAAGATATGAAACAAACAAAATTTTAAAAAATCATCAAGAAACTTTATGTTTTTATTCTATCAACACGAGAAAGGCACTTTATTTTAACTGTTGTATAAAATTTGCTATCTAACTGTGCGGAAAAATGCTCATTTTTTGGTTTTGCATTAGGTTAAATTTACCCACCATAAACTTTGGATACAGTTACTCAAATTTGAGTACTATAGCATATACTCAAATTTGGCTTCCCGAACGGAACTCCAGAGTTGGGTGAAATGAACTTAATTTTAAGTACTTTGTTTCTTCCGTGCACTGAATACATTATCTAAAAATAACTTGCTTCACTAACATAACTATCCTTCCTTTGTCAAATGAAGAGACGCAGTGGTCATCACGGTCTCTAATAACCAGTGCTGTAAAATGTCATTTCGTGGAATTAGATAAATTTATCGATAACTATGTTCAACGGCAGAATTCATGAATATGGAGTATGAAAAAATTGAAAATTTTGATAAATTCTACTACTTTGTCTAACAGTGCATTGCCCTAACTGGTATATAGAAAGTGTTATATTCACTGTTATATTCAAATGATATTCATTGGTGAATATCATTTGAATATTCAGATATTGCGCTCTCACGACTTAGGTTTAACCTTTAGAACAATATATTGTGAATCAAATTTATGAAACTAATCAAGCAGCACATTTTTTGAATACGTGCTATTTTGAAAATCAGCTTCTGGAACGAATTGTTGGCAAATTTAGAGCATTGGGTCGAAATGACTATTTACAGCACTGCTAATAACAACGATTGTCAAACTAATCATCCTTCCCCCTCCCCAAAAGACTGTGAGGACGTGGCCGGTGCTGGTTCAGTGGTACTGATCTATAAATAGAATGAACTAGTGAATTTGTACATTGAAGATGCGAAAGCTACTACCAAGCTCCATCTATGTGGTTCTCTGTGCAATTACACTAGTTCTGTTCAGTTACGGAGTAGCAACTACGAAACGCACGGTCTTTTTTTAAAAAAACATCATCAAGTTTTTTTCGTTGGTATTTAACTTCTTATGCAGCTCTCTTCTATACCAACTTCAGATAAGAATTTTACAATTAGGTATCCAAATGTTATTCCCTTTTGCTTGGGTATTAAACCAATATCACTTCAGATATCATTCTGTTTCGTCAGTGCAAGTGAAGGTAACACCATGAAAAATTGGCATTTTTTCCATTTTTTTTTAAATGCAAACGTTATAGAAAACAAAGACGTAGACCTACGTCAAAAATGTCAATCATGAATCAACATGATTACACACTTTACTCCGATCTTTACGCATGTTGGCATGGGCGAATACAAGTTTGCTCTATTACGGGGAGTCATGGTGCTTGCTTCAGATTTTGTCGCCGAATGTTTTGAGAGTCTTTCAAAGTTCGGTGGACTGTTGAACGCTTAACGTCAATCATAAGTTCAGCCTTTATCTGGTTCAGACTTTTCAGTTAGTTGCTTGCATCGTTGATTATTCTGCGTTGACATCTTTTTCACAACTTTTTTTTTGATCCACCATTCTTATTTTTTCCATATCCATCAGGATTTTTCAAAAAGTTCATAACAACGTGATGAGATCTCTTCAAACAACGAGCGATTTCACGAATACTGATATAAAAATCCCGATACTCCAAAATCTTCCCGTTTTCCTGCTCTGGCAAATACGTTCCACGCGGCATTTCAGAGATTATTCAAAACACGCCATAGCACGTAAATTAATAAAAAAAAAACTGAGCTGCAGTTAAAGCGAATGGCTTTATGCAGGTATTGGTTCTATAGTAGTGGTACAGAAAATTCTCTAGATTTTTCGTTTGCTATTCATAAACAGTGTTTAATGATGCAGATGTGTAGTGGTAATAGTCAGCTCTCCTACACGGCCATTAAGAAATAATGAAGATAGAAAACAAATACACTCTCAAAAAAATGTAAACGTTTATTGAGTGTTTCTATTGTTATGAACCGGAGTTTATAACTCGTATTTTTTTATTTTGTCTTTACGGTGACTCGTTTTGAAACAGGCTGCTCCAAGAAATGGAATTTTAGAATATATATGTGTTTCAATTTTGTATGATGAATGAAAATAAAAAAAAATACTGAACTATAGTTTTAAAAAAACCTTTACTTTTATGTAATTTTAGCTTTCTATTCAAATCAATTAGAGAAATGTCCTATTTTAAATATTTTGATGCCAACTATAATTTTCATGTGAATTTCAATTTTTAAAATTAGGACGACTTCACAGTAAATCATTTTAATGATTGTAATGCTATAATATGTGTATTTGTCATTTTTACCCCGCTATAAAAGAAGGAGTATACAGATCGCCTGGAAAATCGTCTTTTGAACCGAGGCCCGCGGACTGAGTGTTATTGACTATTCGACTCAGCTAGTCAACTCAAGTTCATTTTCGGGTTCTAATTATCAGCGTAAGAAATGACAACATAAATTCTACTGTTCTTCTGTTCTACTGTAATATTTTTATGCCAAAAGTTGCCTTTCAACTTTTATTAAGAATTTCAGTCTCCTGTTTTAAAATATACTGTGAAATTTCGTAATGTAAAACATGAAAAGGTACCCGGGTACCCTATCGAACACATAAAACAAATCATAACAATGTATAGTAGATAGAGCAACTGTTACAACAGTAGATCTTAAGTTATGATCCCCTGGACAATTTTAACAACCTGGCATATCTTAAAAATATTTTTCCTACTTTTTTCAATCATTTATATGTTATTAAGCCCACATTACACCAAGTTGCTTGCATGATTATGTTTTGAAAAATTTAGGCATCGCTACACACATAAAAAAAATGTAAATTTAGGTAAATTCAACATCGGAACGCTTAATTTTACATGGTTTGACTGTTTACGTCGTTTCGTTGATGTCATAAACCGATTCAGTCACGTATGCAATAAAGAATCTCTAAGTATGTAATACTTAACGAACTAGTGTGAACAGTTCCTATTCAATGTTCTTTTTATAAGTTACAGATTTTTATTTGACTGAATAAGAATATCGCTTCAATTTCTGCGTTCTATTGCTTTTTACATCTTTAATAAAAACAATATATTAAACTATTTGAAGATGTTTTGTGATGGAAAAATATAGTGATGGTTAGAAATTGGCTCCAAAACATGGAACATGGCCGAAATTATTTACTAATTTGGTATGAAACTTACGCTCAATTATTTATAAATCAAATGTCCAATCACTTTTGTTAATACCAACAAGTTTACAGCTTTTCATATTTGCCCGATGCTTCCGTAAAGTCAACGCGCACATTATTCCATGAAGTACCCGCAGCAAACAAATGAGTATCAATTAATCCTCCATTTGTCGCCAGCCCACCAACCAAACCGCCTACTGTACGTTGTCAAAAGCGATTACACGCCTAATTTTCGTTCTCTCGAAATGTCAAAATGGGAAAAATCCGAACAACCACAAAGCCGTGGAAAATAAATTGATATGATTTCCAAGAAACGCCAAACTGCCTTCAGCACTTGATATGCCTTCGTACAGAGAGTATTTTGCTTGTTCTAAATTCGAAACCGTGGTAAAAGGGTAGGTTGGCTGTACGAAATCGTTCAATTAGACGATCTTCAAAGCGAAAGAAGCGAATTTCGCGTGCCGGTTTAATTGAAATGTAATGGAAAAATGTAAATCACCGTGTCGCGCTGCTCTGTGATCTACCGAAACTGTATGTATGTGCGCCAATCCCGAGCAAACTAGCTACTCCGCACAAATGCCGCACCGCGGTTGACAGCAATTGCTTGTTTTGGCCCGAGTGGGATTATAGTTTCACGCTTCCAAAGTGCTCGCTTCCCAGTGAAATGCGTAGTGGAGGTAGTTTGTTAAGTGAATGCAAGATTAAGCACTTGACATATTCGGAATTTGTCAGCAGGGTGTCAAAAACGTCGGCTAGGAATTTACGTTCGCCGCTAATTCGGATGCCTGTGGTCCGGGAGTCCAACGGGGCGAGGAGGGTGTCCAGTTTTGTTGGAAACAGTGTTTGTGTCAAATGTTGTTAGAAGATCACCTAATTTTCCGAAGAGAATGTAAAGAAAGAGAGGCGAGTGTCCAGAGTGGTGTCTTTCTTGTAATTACAAATTATGGAATTGCTGCTCCCGGCAAAGGTATGATGTATGGTATGGTATGGTTGTAAAATCAGGTCATTTGATTTCAGTATGTCCATAATTTTTCAGGAAATGATTCACCTTTTTTTAACCATGTTATGAAAACACCTCACATTTATTTTCATCTCGTCATATAATTATAAAACAAAGAATTAATATTGTTTTGATTTGCTTTCACATGAAAAGAAAATCGATCAACTTAAAGTGAGCAAGTCATCGTGGTGTTGAGTGGTGTGAAACGTGATACTGCGCTATGAACAAGGTTGGTTGATGTTCACCCAAATGTTTTATTTGTTGTTGTTTTTTATATTCCCTCTTGTTGAAACTGTTATTCACCCATTCAACTCGCCATGCACTTTAACAGCCAACGAGCGCACATTCTCTACATTGCACAAACGACAATGAAACGCGCAAAAATTCCATACAACAAAACAAGCTGACATCTGTAGACGTTGTGTGACATCGTGCAAGCCCAAGTCCGTGCTTTGCTCTGTGGCCGGGCGACCCGCGAATTGTTAGTGCGCCAAAATTGTACTCAGCTCGATTTCATCCTCTGTGGCGGCCACTCCACGGGTGGTTCCTACAAAGAAGGAGGTTAACTGTGCGAAGACGCATGCAGCGTTGTACGACGATCCATACTAACGAGAGCGATGCAACTTCACAGCAGCATGAGAGGGGGCAATTCCACGCTGTCAGATGCTATCATCAAGTGGTGCAGAAGGTGGATATCAGTTGCAAATGGGGAAATGGACCAGAAATGTGCCACATTGACGCTGTACAATGCACAGTGGACCAAAAACTGCTTTTATTGAGAATTGTTTTGGAACGTAACATGGTGTCACTAGGAAACATTTTTTATCATAAAGACGATTTTTAAAACCGCGCAACAAGTGTACTTTGAAGAGATTATTTTGGTGTTTCACTAATACCTGCCGAGCATTTCATGAAGTTGAATCTGTTCCAAGTATTCCATAAAATCCTCTAGCTTCATTAATTATAGCTAATTTTAAGAATACTTTTGGCTGGCTTCGTTGAACTCGGTCTCAATCTACACCGTGTCAAATATATTCTCATACACTTTTTCCTTGCATTGGTGTCGTGCAACTAGTCAACATGCTTCATGTATGTGTTGGTGTAGTTTTGCACTATGTTTATACAAACGCTTTTAGGTTATGTCCGATTGTTTTCATTCGGTGTTTACCTTTTACCACCGATGAAGGAGTTTCGTGCTGTGGTGATAAAAATGCTCTTGAAAGGTGAGCGCCCGGGCGCTATTTTCAGAATTTTAAAAACCTCGGATTAAAGCGGGATTTTGTGTACCGAACCATCCGACACCTGCTCGTTGGATGGCCGGAAGAGATCCGGTTGTACTAGTACGGTGCGGACTGCACGAGTTAACGGATTAGACGAAAATCACAGCGCTCTGTACGTAAAATGGCCGCAGAGATCGGCAATGCACAATATACTGCAAAATGTCCTCGGATTCCAAGCTTTCAAGAAACGTAAGGTTCGCATAGTTTCGGAACCTTCCAAGCAAAAACGACTCGAAAGAGCAAGTCTGCTTTTGCCGCGGCACGGTAGGGAAGAATTTATCTTTCCCGATGAAAAGTTATTCGTCTTGCAATAATCCCACAATGTCCAGGATAGGAATGTGATAGGAATATTCCACGGTTCCAAAGTTCTGCGTTATTAATGGTTTGGGGAGGAATTTGCAAGAGAGGCAAATTACTACTGGTTTTCATCGAAAAAGTCGTTAAAGTGAATGCCGTATATTATAAAACGGAAGTTTTGGAGAAAGCTGTCAAGCCATATGTACAAGAGGTGTTTGGAGATGATCACTATGTGTTTAAGCAGGACGGAGCGCCATCGCATACTGCAAATCTCGTTCAGGGCTGGTGCCGAGAAAATTTGACCGAATTTTTGGACAAGAATGAATCGCCTCCCAGTTCACTAGATCTGAATCATTTGGATTATTTCGTATGGTCATACATGCTGGCGAAGGTAAATTACCACAGGGCGTCTAATATGAACCAATTCAAACCGTAATCAAACGAATTTAGGACAAAATGTCGATGGAAGTCGTGCCGCCTGTGATGGTTTCGAAAAATGTCTGGAGCTGGTCAAGGAGGCTAAAGACGTTGTTATTCCAAAACATATGCTGTAAATGATCAGTATTATATTGCAATATAATGGATAAAGTTTTCAATAAAATCTGGATTATCGATTTGAAATAAATCTAATTTTATTTTGTATGAGAATAAATTGGATACGGTGTAGGCTCTTGATTACTATGGACTGTATCGAAGCTGATTGAAGTAGACCGCGCTCCTGAATATACGTGTTTTGTAATTTTGCACGTAGTTGTTTTCCGTAAAGTAAACTTTACAACTGAAATGGTTCAGTGAGAAACTGTGACACATTAACAAAATAGTTTTCTTTTTTAGATAAAATATTCAAGTTTATGTGAACTTTAGAAGGAAAATACAAAAAAAAATCATCTCGATTTCGAGGAAATTTGCTGACCTTGCCCGGAATACGCACATTATTCTCATACATCGCTTTAGCAATCTTATTGGTTCCACTTGGTTCCCAATTTATTGGTGCTTTTGACAACACTGCCATTCACCTTCAGCTTCCTCTTCATAATAGCCCAAAATCTCTCTATCGGTCTGAGCTGGAGACAGTTGGGTGGGTTGAGTTCTTTCGGTATAAACTGAATCCCGTGGGGTTCATACCACTGTAGCACTGTTTTACTGTAATGACAGTTTGCAATATCTGGCCAAAACATGACAGGTTCGTTGTGGGATCTGATGAATGGCAATATTCGCTTTTGGAGACATTCCGTTCTGTACATCCGTGAATTAAATGTCTTATCAGAGATGAAAAGCTTGGTCTTCCTACCGCAACTACAGATGCCAAATCATGTATTTACGTGTAAATTTATCTGCAAACACAAACTTTAATTTGGCAGAAACATCTCCCCGAGCCGTAGCCAAGTAAAATTTGTGTCCCGGTAGCTGTTTGAAATCGGCCTTTACATAGGTTTCATCATCCATGAGGAGACAGCCATTGAATTTTGACAACTTCAGGCCTACTGTTTTCTGGCACGGATTCTGGCCACAGCGTTCTGCTTTTGATCCCTATTTGGTTGTCTACCGGCACGATATGACTTGAAGCCTTCCCGGAGACGAATCCGTTGCACAGTACTGGGTGCGGTGCGAAACATTTTGACCAAAACGCGGTCTGAGATGTTGGGGTTCGCCTTAACGTTCTTGATGACTTTGTTCCGCAGTTGACAGTACCCGCCCGACGCTTGCTTTCAGGCTTGTGATCCGTCCACAAAGTTTCTCTGTAATTTTTCAAAACACGCCACACGGTATTTCAGGGAAAGCCCAACACTTTAGCAAGGTTAGGCCCACATCACGAAGGGCCCACAATTCTTCTTCTTCTTTCTTCTTCCATTTTTTATTTCTCTGAAACACGTTTGAAATGCATCGCGATTTTTTTTTTCTTATGTTGTTATTGTTATGGAGAACACATAAGATGTCATAGTTTACATATCCAACCACTGGGGTCGCTGTAAAAATCAAAAATGTTTGTTCCAATACTAAATGGGCCTCACCTTAATAGGTTTATCGGTGAACCGAATTCTTTTCATATTATTGACTATTATGACATTATCCTTTTCACCCTATCTCCAGTAGATGTATCGAACAACAGCAAGAAAACTCAGCTAAGTTTAAGATTAAGACTTCAATTATCGCAATAAGTTGTTATTTAATATGCGCATATCCATGGGCACTTGCAAAACCTTAAAGTTGTTTTACTTCAACTGCCTGGTCTGGGTCTGGGTCTTTATCATTATGGAAAGAAGCACACAAGTGTTGCCAGATCAGTAGTAAAGCAGCCCAAAAATGATTCTGAAAATTGTCGAGTATTTTTTAGCGACCAACATTATAATCCGGAGATGGTGGTCAATGTTCATGTACAGTTGTAGCGGTAAGATGAAATTTTGCATTTAATCATATGTACACAGTTGAAAAAGCTGAAATACAGGGTATTCAATAAGTTCGAATACAACTTTTCATCGTTGTGTAGTTGCGCACCTTGTGTATTTTGTGTATTGGTATTGGTGTCAGCTTAAGCATTATATATAGGCTAACCGCGTCGCAGGGTGCCGACTTTTTGTCATTTTTGGTTTGGTTTGGTTTGGCTCGGCCAAGGACCATTCGAGATCCGGATCCAAGAAACATCAATGCTGAATAACTATTTGTTCAAATCAATTTGGAGAAGTTGTTCAGCTTTTTCTTCTAGTAAGCTGAATAACTTCTCCAAATTTGTTTGAACAAGTTTGTTGGAGAGTGGGTTCGTCAAAAAATTAACCGCTCGATCCTGAAGACCGCTGCTGACCTGGATGTGTCTATCAGGACTCCCCGCATCATCATGACGAAAGACTTGGATACAAGCCGTACAAGAAACGCAATGTTTACGGGGTAACAGAGGCTACAACGAAGAAGAGGCTGGACGGAGCCATATTGATACTTTCGTGGCACGCAGGTCAGGAGTTCGTGTTTTCTGATGAGAAACTCTCCGTCTTGCAACAGCCGCACAATGTGCATAATGATTGGCTGAGGCGCTGACGTTGGCCAGCATCCCCCCGTCCCAGATAAACATCCCGCTGTTCCAGAGCACCGCGTCGGTGATGGTTTGGGGGCGGGGGTGTTTTTTGAAAAAAACGTGAAAATCCACGCCGCGTACTATAGCACCGAGGTTCTGGATAAGGTAATGGCTCCGGCACTTTGGGATATCTACGGGAAGGATCATTACGTTTTTCAACAAGACGACGCACCGACCCACATGGCGAATATAATCCAAGCGTGGTATTGGGAGAATGTGACTGGTTTTCTCGGTAAGACTTTGTGGCCTCCCAGATTGTGGAGCTTAATCCCTTGGACTTTTATGTTTGGTCACACATGCTGGCCAAGCAGAGTGAATATCAAGTGTGCACTATGGACCAAGTAAAGAAGCTTATTTCCATGATCTGGGACGAGATGCTGATGGACCAGGTGCGTGCTATTCTTTTGAGAAACGTCCCAAGCTCGTCATGCCGCCCAAAGGGGGGGGGGAGGGGGATGAGGGGGGAATGTGCTTGCAGGATGGTCCTCTGACGGGACAGTGGATTGGGGAAGACTTATCAGGCCACGCTTAAATATAAAATGTAACAAATAATACTGAAGTTAATATGAACCGGAACCATCGGCAAAAACCAAGGCGCAAAAATAAGGACTACGACTGGAAACTCAGAACATGGCACAGCACAGCGCCGAAGAGCTTCAACCTCGCCACTTTGAAGTCGTTGCACTTCAGGAACTTTGCTGGACAAGTGAGAATGTATGGAAAAGCAGACTTCAAACGGCTTCTTTTTACATTAACGTTTACATAGAAAAAAATGACAAAAATTGCTGATGTTTCATGGGTTTACCTTCAACTGCACTGACAAAACTACCCATGCAGCATCAATCACAGTAACCCAAGATGGCAAAAACAGTGAAGTAACTCCGTTCAGAAGTGTGCACGTTCAAAGTACGGCACCCCACCGGGTCGAAAACGGACATCGTGCGGCACTTTGTGGACGCCAGATACCCCTCTTCCGGCATCTACATCCTCTTGGCACTATTAGACAACAGTCAGAGCATCGAAAGAAAGCCTGGTTCCGGACGACCGACGACCCTGAGCGTAAAAAAACTCTGACGGATGCTGAAAAGGAAGACCGAGGAAAAAGTGGCTACATCGCTGCGTGCGCTTGGCCGGGAGGTCAGTTCAACCGTCCAAACAGGAAAAAAGTAGCTAGTGAACTTTAAAATATATGTCAGGAAGCAGAAGTTGCGTCCACTGGTTTTGGAGCTGCGGGCAATGACGCAGCGGCAGCGTCTGAATAAGATGGTCAACTCGATTTTCCCGGTGAATCGCGCATGGCGGTGGTGATGAACGACGAGACCTATCTCACCCTGGATGGCAACGATAAGCAGGGCACTTCGTATCTTACTTCCCCCACGAAAGAAGTGAGCACACACCAAGCTCCCCAAGAAGGTGCTGATGTGGCTGACAATCAGCGAGAAGGGGATGTCAAAACCGCCCTTCTTTCGCTACGGACTGGCCGTGAACGGGGAAATTTATAGTACGAAATGCCTGCCGGAAGTTGCGTCGTTCATTAAGAAATACCATAAGAACGAAGACGCGGATCTTGCGTTGGCCCACTATTCGAAGCGATCGTTGAAAGAGATTGTGCGGCTGAATATCGATATGGTACCCAAGACGGCGAATCCGCCCAACGTTCCCCAGCTGCGTCCCATCGAAAATTTCTGAGCCTACCTGAAGTGTAAGATCTACTCCAACAATTTTGTCGCGAAAACTACCTACACGTATTTTTCGCCCGCCATGGCAAATGTTCCGGTTAACTGCCGGAAAGCAAATAACCTGTTTGCAATTACCTGTCACCATCCGAAAAAAAAGTCCATTTTATTTAATGCAAACTTTAGCTGTGGCACTAAAATAGACCTGGGCACTTGCTTTGTAGTGTTGGACAAAATGCGTTAACGCGTGATTGGATGGTTTCTAATCAATGCAAGTATGTGCAAAATAAGGGTCAAGGGCCGTTTCTTCAAAGACAGTATCATCAACGTCCACTTCTCACAAGAAGGGATGGCGAAAAAACGCGTTCTACGCGCAGCTAAAACCATTTGTATGATGACCTCCGCAACGCGACGTTAAAATCGTTTATGGTGACATGACCGCTCAGGTAGGACTGGAGACAAAGTACAGGCCAGTAATTGGACTGAACAGGTTGCATACCGCATCGAACGACAACGGCCAACGATGTGAACTTAGCGGCTTCCCATGGTTTAGTAGTCCGAAGTACCTTCACTTACCCCTAAGACATCAACAAACCACCTGACCAACGATCAGAGAATCAACGCGACGGTAAATTCTTCTTCGATATCATCAATGTTCGCATCTAACGCGTCAAAACTTCCGACGGTGGATAACGCGCATCAAATTTGGACTCCACAACGTAACATCGAACTACTATTAGAAACCGGACTTGCCCAGGAATATGTGGAACAGCTGGAGGGAGACCTACCAACGCAGCTACTCTTGAAAATGGTTGGAAAGATATTCGAACCACCATTGGTAGCACGGCTGAATATGCACGAGTTGGGATTAAATTTTCCAGAAAAACTGCCTTGTTTAATCATAGCAACGATATACTGGGTGGTGCGCATCGACCGAGTCTCAGGACACTCCCCTCGAATATCGGAGAGGGTTAGAGTAAGGTGATGAATGGTCGTGTCGTTATTCAATTTTAATGCATCCATGTTATTTTATAACGTGTGACTTCGTTCATAAGTTTTCATTCCTTATGTTCACTTCATCCTTGCTAACTAAGCATTCCGACCCAGTGTGCACTGCACATTGCTCTGACTGTCGCATGTTTTGATTGTGTTGGCTCAGAAGTAGTGAAGTGGTACATACCTACTTTGATGGGAACGAATTTGGGGTTGCCCCGCAGTGATTTGTGGATGCAAGGGGTCTTGAAATGATGTCACGTGGAGGTGTTCGGTGAGCAGGTTATGTTTAAATTACGTGTAAAATGAGAACTAATTTGTACAGTTAAAATATCATGGTTAACGTCTCACCAGTAACGACAAGCTGAAATGTTGCGTCATTCACATTAAACTTAGATTTTTTAAACTGGACTTAATTATTCATTACCTATGAACTAGAGTTTTTATCGTATATAAGGGAACCTCCGTCAATTCAAGGCAATGGTAAATAAGAAAGGATGATTTAAAAAAATGCTGCAGGATCGTCTTACTTACAAAAAAACAGAAATGAAAATACGGGTGATAATGAGGATCTTAAAATGCAATTGGCAAGACGTCCGTCGTTCTGCGTTTCGTTGTTTAATTTACTTTTATCTTTTATGTTTTGCGTGCGCATTTGGCGGACGTGAACCTGCATTTATCGTCACTGAGTGACAGACATCTTGGTTTCAATCACTTCGTACCTATTGAGCACTGCTGAAAACAAAAGTGTGCGCTAAAAACTATTCTTCGGTGTATTTATTCATCGTAGATTTCTTGTAAACAAAGTTAAGAGCGTGACCTTTCTCTTCACTATTGCATTGTGAGCTATCGTTTTTGATATGAAGGCCGGCTTTGTATTGCATTTTTAATAGAAAACAAATAAGAGAAGGTCCATTAATGATGTAAGGATGGAGGGGGGTTTGGGAAAACGTGACAATCCGTGCAAAAGCATTTGAAGGTTCATACAAAAACGTGGCAAAGGGGGGGTTTAAAAAGTCACTCTTTGTGTGACACAATTAATGGACGTTCCCTAATAATTCAATCTTCAAAACGATTAAAATGATGCATGATTCTACAAATAAAGTTTGACTTGATCTTATGAAAACGATTTTTGTGAGTCTGGCAGATTTTCTTTATCAACTATATATAAAGAATAAAAGCAAACTTAGTTTCGGTATTTGAACTTAAATATCTGGGTAGGGATGATACTGTATCTTTGGTCAATGTCACTATAACACGAGTGAGCTTGAAAAAGGCTTAATCAGTAACTACTTTCGATTCCAGGAAAAGTAAAACTAGGGTATGTGTCCTATACCTTAGCCTATTATGCAGCGGTTGATAACATTATTCATAGTAGCTCATGAAGTAATTAAGCTGCAAAAAACATTCAACTCGTTTATTGTTTGTTTAGATAAGCTTAAAAAGATGCTTGTTGTTCTGAAGTAAAAAAAGTTAAATAGCTACCAACGTTATCAAGACGAAAACTATTGAGGAATATGGATATAATGTAAGTCTATAAGTGCCATGTTGGGTCTATTCGTGGATGTAACGTCATCTCATCTACTAGCTTTCAGTCTTTGGGAGGATTTTTGTTTTATTTTTCAGACATTGTATTGCTGGCTATGTATTCTTTATCTAGCTAGAAATTTCGAGGATTAAATAGAAAAAAATATAAAATACTAAAATGATTTTCACTTCTGATCTTTCGGCCCCTCGGTCGTTTAAACAATTGAATTTCCACAACACATATATTTGAATTCACATTTTCTTGTGTATGTCAACATAGGGTAGGGAACGGCTTCAGCACCCTGGGACCCTATTCCAAGCACGGAGTAAACGCTAACCCACAACGCTCATTTTTACAGTACGGTGCTCTATCTAGTGAAGCACAATACTGCAAAAAATGAGCGTTGTGGGTTAGCGTTTACCCCGTGCTTGGAATAGGGTCCCGGGGTGCTGAAGCCGTTCCCTACCCTACACCCTTTTAAACCACTGTGAAAAATATGTGCTTTGAATCGGGTCTACGGTAATCCTGTGAAATCATTCTGAGTTTTCTTTATGTGAACAGTTATTTAAAAAATTAAAGTAACTATTTTCTGTAGTTATGTGTGAGCTTTGTCAATTTCAGTCGAATTTGTCATCCCATAACCCTTTTATAATTTAGTGTTTTTATGGGCTGCTTTAACATTATGAAATCATAAATTATTGTCATGCATTCATCACATAAAAATAAAAAATCAAGATTGTTTGATCATATAAAACGATAACGGGCTTCCCCAATAAATTTTGTTTTGTTTTTTTGCTTAACGACCTATTCGGGGTATTATCAAAACTATTGAGGACATTGATGAAGTATTTGGGCTAGCAGAACGAAACAACCCGTGCTTCGAATGTAAATTGTTTTTCTCTTGTTGCATCGTTTTCGTGAAATCCAACATTTTATTTTATATGTGAGATTTAATTAGAACAACGTAAAATAATTCTTTCTTCCAAGTGCCGTATTAAAGTATCATGTGTTTGGCAACGAATCTTGCCCTAATTGTGCGTTTTCCGTTTACCGTTCCTATCAGTTTTTCCCCCGTTTCTCCCGTTATAAACACATCGGTCAATAGGTTCCAAGCCTTACTACCAGATGGCATCACTTATAAAATGTCCATATGATTTTAAGACGTTTAGATTTAGATTTTGACGCTACTTTTGTGATTCTTGAAAACGATGGATTCAAAGCAATTTCGTGTGTTGATATATCATTACTTTTTGATGAGAAAAAACACTTATCTTCATAACTTTTATGGAGAAGTAGCTAAGATAATGAACAGGCTGCAGTCGAGGCTTTTAAAACGTCTAAATTTCCACTTACTCTTAGGATAAAAAAACGTGTTGAGTAGATTAAATAAATCGTTGATGTTAAGTAACAAAAGACCATACATGATAGTATATAAATACAAAGTAAGTAATAGGTAGGAAGAATAGCAACTAGAAGTAAAGCAGAATGAGAAATAAGTAATTAAGGAGATTTATAAAAATCTGGATGATTTAGATATTGCTGTGCGAATTGAAAAATCCTATGCCTTCTCAAGGACCTACCTAAAAAAAAGGCATTTAGGAAAGTTCATATATACAGTTAGAATGACAAAAAATTTCAATATTTTTTTCTTGCATAAAAAGTTAGTAAATTTCCCGTAAAATACTCTCCTGAAACTCTTTTTTCTAAATTCGAACTCCAAGTGTTTCGTTTAATCGTTTTTCGAAGACGCCTTCTTCGCGCGCAGACCGATAATTAAAACTTTCAACGCGTTTTTCTCAACAGCATTTTCGGAGTTTATGCCGGTGATAACTCAAAAACTAATTATTCGATTAAGATGAAACTTATAGGATTTCTTTATTATAGTATTACCTTCGATATGAATTAAAAATTGTTAGAATGTGTTATTATTAAATACAGAATAATGGGAGAAAATGGCGGAAAAAATGTGGATTTTTTCAAAAAAGTTACGTCAAAAGTGCCAATTATTTTTTTTTTACTTTTTTTTTCAATTCATCTACTAACTGTAAATGTAATTAATGTAATTTTTTTGGATTAGTAGTTTTCGGATCAAAACTGCGACCATGAGAGCCGGCACAAGCAAAATGAAATGACTTTTTCAACGTACTCTAACGGCCGCCATTTTGTTTAAAAAAATATTTTTGTATACTACATTAGGCTGATGCAAATTTCTAAATGTTTGCTCCCCTCAGCTTAATCGACGCCAATTTGGGTCTTGATAGTTCCCAAAAAATTTGAACACATTTGGTTTTAATTTGGCTTTGCACACGCTATTCAAAGTTTGTATGGGAATTAGTATGAAGAATCTTCGGCATTTTGATAGTTGACAACTTACACTATATGAATCTATATTAGATTTGGTTAAAGGACATAATATCAAGATGTTAGGGATCTGAAAATGTAAGTTTGAGATTCTTCATACTAATTCCCATACAAACTTTGAATAGCGTGTGCAAAGCCAAATTAAAACCAAATGTGTTCAAATTTTTTGGGGACTATCAAGACCCTAAATTTGCGTCGATTAAGCTTAGGGGAGCAAACATTTCGAAATTTGCATCAGCCTAATACTACATGGATACACTTATAATTGTAAAAAAGTTTCGATTGATGTGAGTTTAAACTTACCCTTGAAATTTTCTTTTAAAAAATGAGCTTTTTTTCCCGTTCTAACTGTATATCCCCTTTAAAGCTAACCCAAGCAGGAGAAAACAACATATGAATGCCTTATTTTGATCTTGATAACTGGTCTTGGTATTAAATAGCTCAAATTAACAGGTTTAATACCTACACAAAATACCTAAGAATAGCAAGCACAACATCTCTAGAATAACAAAACTCTTTATTTCAGATACCTGAGAATAGCTGAGAGGTAATATTTTGGTATTGCCTTACCACAATTTGGTCTTCGCATTACATTGTGGGAACAATTTTATGGTATAATTCTCAAGTATTTTACATTCTAATCTGAGCTCTTTAATACCAAGGCCAGTTATCAAGTTATTCGTTCCTGTTTGGGTAGTACTGGTTCGGTGATTACTTTCGTGGAGGAGCAAGATATGTGTCCTATTACGCCGCCCCTGACAGCCGAAGAAATAGGAAGATTGGTGCAGTTTTCTAGGAACGGAAAATCCCCAGGAGCCGATGGGGTTCGGATGGAGTTCCTTAAGTATAAGAAATAAATTCAGCACGTCATTTACTGCAAGTCTGGAGAGTATTTTGCCAATAGATATGTCAGCATCTATCCTAAAGACAGTAGATGATTTCAAAAGAATAGGGATTGTATGCGTATTATGGACCCTATGCGTATAATGGACCCCCGGGCATATTATTGTAATTATTTCGTTATTATCGTATTTCACCTAAGCAATTTCTGTTAAAACACTTAGTATCAACACTAAAACATAGGTTAGAATATGATTCTTCACAATTGTTACACATAAAACATCATTATTAATTATTTTTACCTGATCACTGCATGGTACAGTGATTTGTAAGTATTTTCGTTACAGGAGAGAAAAAAAGCATTTGATCATATAAATAAATTGTAGATTTTAAAAATGCATTCTCAACCGGTTAATACCTAGTACTTATATTAAATTTTACTATGCAGTTATAAAAGCTATGAAAAATTGGATAGATTGTCTAAATTCTGAGGGTCCATTATAGGACTAATTGAAAGTGCTATGTTGCCTATTTGGCAACCCTTCATTTCAGTTTGTAAACAAACTGAACTTATTGTTTGCACACCGTCTAGAGTGAAAATTGTTGATAAGAAAAACTAATAAATTTAAGCATACTTACACGGAATCTGAATTATCGGACACATAGATATTTTCATTACATTTCATCAATGTACGGCGACGAATATATTTTGAACATGTATGTATTTTGGTCACTTTGCAGTAAAATACATTAAACAGGGTGTTCGGTTCCTTAATGCAAATGTGTTCAGGGGTGATAGGGGATGATATTTGAGGAAAAAAATGTTCTACGCATATGGAGAAATCTCAAAGTATACGGGGATATGGAGCTTTTAATTTTTGGTAGATGTAAGTATTAAATTAGCTGTAACTCAATTATGTTATTTAGCAAAATAAAAGTGTTCTACAACTCTCTCCCTCTTTAACACAAACTTTCTATCTTGCTTAGTCTTTTTTACAATGTGCCTCCAATTAGCAGATAATAAAATCATGAATTCAACCAAACCGTGGTAATGTCTGTGCGCACAACTCAAATGTTTTCAAAACAGTACCACACGGTTTCCGGAAAACAGCTATGTTTTTTTTCCAGAAGAGTTGGCAGATAGTCATCTCTGCTACGGCTATGCCCATTGTTTGGAATCGGCAGCCCAAATAAAATCTTGCTAAATAACATAATTTTTAGTTACAGCCAATTTAAGACTAACATGTACCAAAAAATTAAAAGTTCAACAACTCCGTAAAATTTGAGATTTGACCATACGCGTAGAACTTTTGTTTTCCTCAAATATCATCCCCTATTGCCCCTGAAAATATTTGCACTAAGGAACCGAACACCCTGTATACACGGAGAAAAAACAGTCTCGTTTGAAACAACAAACTTGTTTGTTGACATCCAAACTAAAAAAATCGTTGTTGTAAATATCCGTTTTGTTATTTTAAACCAACGATTTTGTTTTAAAACAAACAGACAGGTTGGTTGTTTCTACCTAAAGATATGACCACAATACAACACAAATTATGGTTGTTCTAAACCTTGAAAGGGGTTTATTATTACCAAAACACAGGTTGCGTTGCCTCAGGGAATCAAATTTAGATTAAATTTGGTTAAATCAAACTGATGTTTTGTTTGGTGCAAAAACAACTAAAAATTTTGTTTGAAACTAACTATTTTTTTGGAATATTACATTTCTCGCCATCCGGTCCCGCTGCATGATTAAAGTCTTGTTCTAAGGTAAGATGCAAGTATTACTGTTGTACCTTAGTAAATAGTTGGTGATGATTGGTGGGTTAAGGAGACATATTTGCGAAAAAGAAATGTTGAGCAAGGCTACAGTGTTTATGTGTTCTCGACAATATTATTGTTTGCGGTGAAATTCCTGAATATCCCGCATAAGTAAATACGGTTTCTGGAACGATAGCTGAACTGGAACAAGTAAAAATTTTGAAAGCTGTATATTCCATCTCATAGATACACATATCTCGTTACTTATGCACTCGATGCATATGCACTCGGTTCAGTTCAGATCTGTAAAATGGTAGTGGCGACGATTGCTTTTATTCCCATTCTCTACGTCACACACAACTTCCGACATTGTAGCTTGACCAACAATTTAATTTGTTATATACATATGTGTAAACAATGCTTGTCGATTGTAAAAAAAAATCATATTTAAGGGTTTGTAATCAATATATAGTAAATGATTTAGTATGTAAATAAATCATCATAAAAAAAAAACATTTATTAAAAATGTTGCAATAAACAAAATGTTTACATAAGAAAAACTGAAAAAAGTATACTATAGTATTCTATAGAAACGCTCTCATTTACATTTGTAGATTTCTCTTAGACTGTGAGAAGTATATAATTGTAAATCTGCACTCTTCTATATGTTTGTTAGCATTTTATTCAAATAAAATTTATTATTTAATATTCCTGATATTACAGAAAAAAATGTAGAAAAAATGTAAACGGAAATGTTTGTTGTTTCAGCCGTTTTTGTTTGTTTGTTTCAAACAGCATCTCAGTTTGAATCATACTCAAATTTGTTTGAAACAACCCGTAAGCGTTGGTAGAATCAACCAACAAATCTGGTTATTTTCGTAGCTGTCATAATGAATCAACCAACATAATGGTTAATTCAAACGGATGTTAGTTGAGCTTAACTGCTTAATTCTCGGAACAATAACTAAAAATTTTAGTTTGTTTTAACCATCGTGGGTAGTCAAATCAAACTAATAGGATGTTTATGCCCAATTCAACGTGAAATACCGGTTAAATGAAACTAGAAAATGTTTGCGGTTACCAATATTTTTTCTCAGTGTATGCATCCAAGATTGTACTAGTTTTATTCTAGGTGTACCTACATTGAACCTAGATAGGTCTGGTGTTGTAACTCATCGGATGCCTTTAGAATTTTATCTATCATGGACAAAAAGTACGGTAAAAACAACCAGTTTAGGTTGAATCAAACAAATTTCAATATTAAAAAACGCTCAAGCACATTACTAGGTAAATTCAAACAAAACTCACGCTTGTTCCACCCAAAATTTAGCGTAAATGAAACAAACTTGTTGTATGAAATAATTATCGAATCGGTAATTGAAATCAGCGGTATCGTTTGAAATAACCAACCAACTGGATGAAAGCAAATAAAAATGAGTACCACACCTACCGTATTTTTTGTTCCACTTATTTATTTAGCATTTATTTAGCTGGCCTGCCATTAAACGCAGAACTATTTTAGTCGTAGTGCAGACCATAGGGCATGGACAATTATGCATTTAGTTTCATTTAAGGTCTCCTATAATAAATAAAAAAATGACTTTATGCTCTCCCGGTTATACAGCATTTTATTTCTTTATAAACAATAACATATAACTGTAATATACTTTAAATCACTATGAATCATATATTTCACTAAATCACCAATTTCACTCCGGATTCACGAAATGTCCCCGCACGAACATCTGATAGGAATTTTGCTGACACCAGATGAGGGAAACTAATCATGTAGTTTGTTCTCCATCATATTTAAGGTTGGTATTTACCCAACCATAAACTATGGCCATTTTCACCAAACATTCAGGTTATTTCAACCTAAGATCATAGTTTGAATCAACAAAACAGAACTGTGTCTAGCTATTGAATTTTTGATTAAAACAAACATTTTGAATGTTGAAAATAAGCAGACTTGCAGTTCCAATCAACTAACATTAAATTTAAAACAATGTTATTATCTGAGTGGAAATCACTTGAAAAAGCGGTTTGCCTCAACTACAATCGCGATTTTGAAGCAAACAAACATCAACTTCAACTCAAGTAGAGCCAGACTTTACATTTCAACCAAAGTGTTGGTTATTTCAAACAAGACTCATTTCTCTCCGTGATGGAAGGTGGCCATAATATATACATGTCCAAAATATATGCGCTACCCTATTTGTCTACGAGATAACAAATTGGTTTAGCAGCGTCAGATTAATCATTATAATCAAATTAGTTGATATACGTATTATGGACCCGGGTCTAAAATACGAAAATGGGTCCAAAAAAGCGCATTATGACCATCGCGAATTATCGATGTCTACCAGGAAAACATGGACTAAAAAATAGTGTTTACCATAATTCTGTGTAAATTACTAGTTATTCTCATCAAATGTAGGAGTGTTGCACAAAAAGTAAATAAAATTCTTGTGGAATTCATTAAAATTGTTCAAAGCTTCTACTAAGGGGTCCATTACTAGCATATCAACCCTAAGTCGTTGCCATAACAGAGGGTCGTTCAACAGACGATTGCATATTTGTAACACGTAGGTTGATTGGAACGCAGCAGAATTCGTTCATTTAGCATCATTAGATATTAAGAAGGTTATTGATAATATTTGATTGGATAAATTGAGGAAAATATTATTGGAACTGGAGGTGCTCATATAATCGATAGGGTTTCATTGTGTGTCAAAGAAGATTGCGCTAAAGCTAAATGGGAAAATCAATTTTCAGATGAAATAAAAAGGGGAAAAGAAATCCGACAGAGCTCCCCTTTTTTGCCTTTTATTTTCAATAAAGTTATTCAGAATATTCTTCAAAAGTTGGGGAGTAAGATATCTTGAATACGCAGAATTGGGATGAGTTCGCATACACAGCCAATAATCCTGGCATTTGCGGACGATTTGCTTATTAAATTACAAAATCTAGATAACTCAGAGAAGATTATTGGACTAGGTCATTCAAATGATGCCTAGGTCATTGAATGGACTGGTTGACTGGTTCGTAGATTCGCCAATCCCTTGTCATGTGTCATGTGCCTGCTGGCCGTAGTCTTGCGTAGGTCCTCATTGGGATCTACTGACCCTGCTACAAGAAGCCATCACGTAGGCTATTCTCTCGGAACAACCTGCTGAGGATAGTTCTGCAGACATGGGTAATCCGTGTACTGATGGTGGGTTCTTATCACATCACATCACATCACTTTCTATGCGATGATCAGTCATTGGTCATACATATTTGTTTAACATATTTTTATTCAAACAGACTTCTTGCTTCCCTCTGATTATTTCGTGAATGTATTATTTTGACTTGTTACAAAACAGGGTTTTAGTAAGTGAGTTTGTTTATCCATGCTTCTAAATTGATTTGTATTTGTAAGATAAAACGGAGATGCACAATAGAATTTTTTAATATTACTAGCTGATCCCGGTGCGAGCGTTGACGATGAGGCCACTTTGTTCTGGTCTTCTTCTCCAGCTTATGTTGCACTTTACGGTTGCGCAGCATAGCTGGAATTAGGCTTCCGTTCAGCGCTCTCGTCTTTCTCCAGAATGGGAATGGGTGTTGTAACTGACGGATCGGCTGTATCAGGTGGATATGAAAGTCATAATGATATCCAACTTCTTCGCGTCAGGGAGGATGTGGCAGTACGAACAAACCTTCGAGCTTAGTTGCTTAACTGATTCGTCATCGTTGCTGCAAATCAACTGATAACACTGTCACATTTTGTCTGTACAATATAGAGATGTTACGATTCGAAATGAATAAGAGGATTCGCTACCAGGTGGCAGATTGATCGCATTAAAAATCGCCTAAACCTGTCCCTTTTTATAATGCTTTCGTTATTGTGCCCCACAACTGTAATAATTGAAAAATGGGGCTGGCATCGTCTATTACTAATAGATGTTAAAAAAATTTCCTAGTGATTAAGATTTATTTCATTTGTTAATGTTTTTAACATAACATAAATTAATGTTTCTGTAAAATTATAAATCAAACAGAATAAAAACGACCATCAAACACGACCAAGTGCTTGTAACCACACATGGGCAGATGACAAACCTCATAAATATTTTCCATAAATTGAGGACGAACACCTTTTTCCCTCGAGCGCATTCCATCGTAGAACAAATGTTAATGGCGAAAAATTATTGCTGCAATGAAAGCGTTATAATTAGATATGATTGCCGAGAGAGCAATGTGTTGTACAGCAATCAGTCGCAGAGTTGACTAATGCATTTCCTCCAACAAGCTCCAACACGAGAGATGGGTGCGTTACCGTGGATCATGGCTCAACCCTTTGGACGCAATAAATCTTCCAAACACTCGCAAACTCTTCAATTTCATCAGCTCACATTCGCCCGAGGGCCATCAGGAGGTACCGTACCAGACTCCGGAGTATAAGTTCATGTTCGAACCGTTTCTTATGTCAGCCTGCTTGGAAAAGTGCTATACGACATGTTCCGATTACGGAATGCACGAAGAAGCAACTCAGCAAATTGTATCGGGACTTTCGTTCACCCGGCACTCGTCATGTTCTCAACGCAACAGTTCATCAAGCACAATCTCCTTGCTCTTAGCCCATCGAATAACTCTCTATGAGGTCGGACAAGACAGCCCAGATCTGGTGAAAATCTTTCCCATTCTTCAACTGGTCTCACGACGATGGACGACTGACTGGGTGCATTTTTCATAATTACCAAATGCTAGAGGTGGGTACCTACACAGTCTTTCACACTTCACGGATCATGATTTAATTGCATTCTTCGAATGTACTTCACTTCCCACAGCACCCCCTCCCCTCCCCTACCACAACTACAGAAGATGCTTTCGAGTACTATCCCTTCTACCCTTCAGCGCAGAAAATACGCATAAGACGACGGCATGATCTGTGAACGGAGAAGCAATATTATGTCGGTAGTGAAATTGCACAAAGATGGGAAAAATTAAACTACCGTCCATTTTTGTGCGACCTTAGTTCTGTTTGCTAAAAGTATAAATGAGTTAAATTGAATGATAATTCTGCTTTGTGGGATAACTCCATCACAATAAACAACGTACAATATTGGCATCCCGAAGAAACAACCGACAAAGATGCTGGGATCCCCTTCTGGTCATTTTACGTTGTCCTCACCATCCAATTCGTCGTCATCATTTGCTTCTTGTTGTTGTTGTTTTTTTGGGATCTCAAGTGTTATCCATTGGCTTGCTGCGTTGGCTGATGATGTCGTGAGATACAGTTAATCTTTAAGCCACCAGGGACAGCCGGACAGTTTTGGCCGGAACAGCAGCCAGTCAACGAGCGGTTGGGGAGGATGGTACAAAACGCACCCCAGACTATTTAAGATTCTCCGAAATCATTGCGGCATGATTTCGAAACGATCTCATGTAGTTCTGGTTGACCGAGTGTGAGACTAGAACTGCCTAATAAAACTCTGAAACACACTTATAAAAGCCACTAAATACGCAAACGAAGCACCATTTGGCCTGTTACCCCAGCGGAGCATCTTAGCCCATTCTCCCCGACGCGGTGTGCAGATGAGATAGTGAAACGAACGCAGATCCGTACGAGGAGGAATGGGCTAACGACAGAATTGTGAGAATCAGACAAAATGCCATAAATTACCGAAATACTTTCCTTTTTTGTGGCGTATGCCCTCTACTTTTCATCACCGATTATGGTGGCGGACACAATTTTGTGACAGAAGAAACCGAATGCAATAAAACAGGACAGCTATCCCCTGTGATGCGGTGACACATCCCGTAGGGCACGTGTTTTGATTTATTGCCAGCGTGGAGGATGTTTTGGACATGGAGCTAAGACGAATTATGACACTCGCAGTTTATGAATTCAAATGACCAACCATTCATACTGATGGGAACGTACGCAATGGTCTGTGAAAATTGAATAATCCCTTCAATTTCTTAGATGCCACACTAATACATTTTGACGCATGGATTCAGTCATCTGGAGCTTATTCTGATTAAATTTTCAGTTCACTTGACTCGTACACACTAAACTTATATAGCTTGATTTTATAATGTTAGATCAATTTAGCAAACTCTATTATTTTCCAATTTTAGTTTATATCCGAGACCCATGCAACTTTCATCTACATCGGTATGATCGAAACGGGGATGGTAAATAATACCGCAACATTAATTTAGCAATGCGTTTCTAAATTCGGCACCCACTAAGCCTCAATAACAATCGAAAAGGCGCTTCTTCTTATGTTTGTTAGTGCCACTTTACATCAGAAGGGTGCATTCGTGTCTAACGAAATTATCTCTTCCATTAATATCTTATTATAGAATTCCTCCTATATTTCTTCCACTCCTCTCAGTTTTCTCCTATTCTTTTTCTTCAACTTCTTTTCTTCAATTTTTTCTCTATCATTTTTCTTCTTTTGCGTTCGAAATTTTCCTTCTTTTTCTCTCCTTCCATAAGTGCTTCGATTTCTTGTGCTACTAAAGGGTGATACGGTCAAAATTTGGTCAAGGGAAAACGCGTGTAAATCGGTGAAATCGTTTATTTAAAAAATCAAATTAAATTTCTTTTTCAAGTTCAATTAGTATAAAATTCAGGAAATATATTCAGTTAGGCTTCCGCATTTCCAAATCAGATTTGCGGGACAGCCACCTTGTCCACCATCTTTGCCGCAGAAAGCCAGTTTGCCTTGAACTGCTGCTCTTCCTTAGCAGTTTTTTTGGTCTTCTTTAGGTTCCGCTTGACAATAGCCCAGTATTTCTCAATTGGGCGGAGCTCTGGCGTGTTGGGAGGGTTCTTGTCCTTGGGAACCACCTGCACGTTGTTGGCGGCGTACCACTCCATGGCCTTTTTACCGTAATGGCAAGATGCCAAATCCGGCCAAAACAGTACGGAACAACCGTGTTTCTTCAGGAAAGGCACGTTTATTCGATCACTCTTTCACGTAAATTTCTTTGTTGGCAGTCCCGGAAGCTATGAAAATGCTGCTTTGCAAGCCACAGGTACAGATGGCTTGCCAAACCAGATACTTCTTTGCGAACTTTGACAGTTTCGTGTGCTTGAAAATATCTGCTACCTTTCCCCTTCCTTTTGCCGTATAAAACTCCTGCCCCGGAAGCTGCTTGTAGTCGGCTTTGACGTAGGTTTCGTCGTCCATTACCATGCAGTCAAACTTCGTCAGCATCGTCGTGTACAGCCTCCGGGATCGCGCTTTGGCCGTCGTATTTTGTTTATCATCGCGATTTGGAGTCACTACCTTCTTGTAAGTCGATAGTCCGGCTCGTTTTTTGGCTCGATGCACGGTTGTAGACGATACACCCAGCTTATTTGCGGCATCTCGGAGAGATAGGTTAGGGTTTCGCTTGAAACTACCGGCAACTCTCTTTGTCGTCTCAGCGGCTTCCGGTTTTCGATTTCCCCCCGATCCAGACTTCCTGGCTGTCGACAAACGTTCCCCAAACACTTTAATTACATTTGTAACGGTTGATTTGGCAACTTTTAGCGATTTTGCCAACTTTGCGTGCGAGTAGCTCGGATTTTCGCGATGCGCGAGCAAAATTTTGATACGCTGCTCTTCTTGCTTGGACGGCATTTTGACAACTGAAGAGTGAATTCCAAAATCAAAATAGGAGCAACATGCTACACACACACACCTTCAAAATGAGGAGTGTTCAGGTTTTTTAAATGCAAATTTGAAAGAAATACGTCAAGTTGATATTGACCAAATTTTGACCGTATCGCCCTTTACTCTTCCCTTTCTTATATTCGACTACTTTTCTTCCACTTCAACTGCTATGATTGTCTTCTTCTTGACTTTTTTTTACATATCTTTCCTTCATTTAAAGGGTGTACGGAATCAAATTGCGACACACACAAATATTCGGCAAAATTCGCCCGTTCAACCAATCTTCTAACTTTCAGGGAGTAAAAAAAACATGTAATGAATATTTTCCCATGTTTGTTTTATTCAATTTCAATTCCATATACAAATACACGAACCTTCTTCTGAGGTCCTGTACAACATTTGCACCAACTTTTTTTTTGCGTGGAAGCAATTTTTTTTTTAATATCTTGCTCCAACTTCACATCCGTAGGATGCTTCCGAAGTGCCTGCTTCATGATGGCCCAGTATTTTTCAATTGGCCGCAGTTCCGGTACGTTCGGGTGGTTGAGATGCTTCGGCACGAAATTGACCTCCTTAGCCTTGTACCACTCCAAAACCTCTTTCGAGTAATGGTACGGACCAGAAAATCTTTGAACCATCGTGTGACCTCAGAAGAGGAAGTAGACGCTTTTTGAGGCATACCTTTAGGTACACGTGCCCATTGACCGTTCCAGTTGTCACGAGTGGAGCCACAGGAGCAAATTGCTTGCCAAATCATATATTTTTTGGCAATCTTTGAGATCTTCTGCTTTCTAACGTCCTCAAGGACATGGAGTTTATGATGAGCAGTGAAAAACTGGACCCCTGGAAGCTACCGGAAGTCTGCTTTTACGTACATCTCATCATCCATAACGAGGCCATTTTGTTTCGTCAACATCTGGGTGTAGAGCTTTCGTGCACGTGTTTTACCTACCGTGTTCTGCCGTTCATCGCGATTAGGCGCCTTTTGGATTTTGTACGAGTGTAGTCCTTCACGTTTTCCGCATCTTGCACGAACGTTTTGGTTAGACTCAGTTTCTTTGCCACAACTAGAACAGAACTGTTGGGATTCCTCTTGAAAGCTTGAACTACCCGTTTGTGATCCTTAACATGGAGATCCATTTTTCCACTTTTTTCTATCCGATCGATGGTCAAACGTTCATGGTACCGATTTGAAACACGAGACACCGTTCCATTCCCAGCTTCCTGCTGATTGCACGATGAGAAAGATCCGGATTTTCGGCCACAATTTCAATCGTAATTCTAGGCATAGATTGCTATTGACGAAGCTGAAGTGGCTGGTTACAGATGTAAGTTCCAATAGTAGGATTGTTTATACTGTGTACTTGTACACATTGAAAGTTAACGATAAAAGTGTGCTTCGAGCATCGGATGTGTACGGTTGCGTTGATATTTTGTTGTAGGCATAGCACGTTATCTATAGTTTTTGGTGTGTGTGTGTGTGTGTGTGTGTGTGTGTGTGTGTGTGTGTGTATATGTGTGTGTGTGTGTGTGTGTGTGTGTGTGTGTGTGTGTGTGTGTGTGTGTGTGTGTGTGTGTGTGTGTGTGTGTGTGTGTGTGTGTGTGTGAGTACAATCCAACGCCCATCGTCCGGCAGTGTTTTTATGGAAGAAAAATGTTTGCAGTTAAACGAACTTTTGTCGACACGACAAACATTTTTAGCCCGGGAGTTGGAAGGTGATTGCTCTGTTGAATTCCAGTGACCCATTACAGAATGCCTGGTTACTAACGTCCATTCCGAGGTCACTTTCACTTACAACCAGCCCCGCATGGACACAATACAAATATCAAATGGAAATTAGTGTTGTGCATACACTTCCATCATCAAGTCATATTGTTTTGATGATGGCACGTATTTAGCAGTATCGTTCAAATTTAGTTATAATCGGATAGATCTCACCGGAAATTATTGCTGATGTTCAGTCTTCATTTGGACGGCCACCCTTTGATGCTAAAGGATGCATTTATGTCTCTAAAGGAGAAGCTCTCCGCTATTCGGCAAATATTTCCACATCATCATTCTCGCGAGGAACAGCACGAATATATTTAGTACTTCGTGCACAAATGAAAAACAATGAAAATCGCAGTTAAAAAATACTTTCGAACAGAAATTAAACTTGAAAAATCACAATCACTGGGCAATGACTGACAAAAATTCACAGCTCTGCCTCTGTAAACCACGTGATGAGTGCATCTGAAATTATATGCCAGCCACATAGACGCACTGACGCGCATGCGCGTTAGCTTCGATCATTGCTTCTGACCAGCAAATGGCCGTTTTTTACATTGCACTGGTCTTCTTTTTTTCACTTTACACTCTGCCATTTATCAAAATCCCTCGTTATAACTCTGCCTCTGGGTACAACAAAATTACTATTGGGAAAATGCTACCGATCATTACATATTTTGGGAGGGATGTGGATTATATTCACTATTCAACAGATGACAAAGACCGCCAGCTAAGGTTTGCGTACTTAGCTGGTAGTGCAGCCTGGGCACTGTTGTCCTTCTGACTTCTGCTAGATTGAGGAGGTGCGTGCCGAGCGTCTGTCCACCAAGGAGGTCTGTCCACCAGCGGCTGAGTAAGAAACGCTGTATCTCGTCAGCTATACCTTAGGAGGCAGTCCCACCAACGCAATGTAGGCAGCGCGGTAAGATAGCATGCTGAAGTCTTACCCTACCACGAAAAATGTAAGTATTCTTTATTTCTTTATATGGTATATAATTTTGGATCATCCATGGAATCAGAATACATGCAGATAGTACACATGTTATTCTCATTTTATATTATAACATCTCTTCACAATATGTTTTATGCTATTTTCAGCTTCGCATTTATCCATCATCGTAAGTTTTATTCCACTTACCCCCCATGGAGCGAGATAAAGCGCTATAACCTTGACAATTATTGCCACGCTTTTGGTTCAAATGCCAAAAGTTCACCCACAGGCAAAAGGAGCATAAACTAATCTTTCTAGCATCTATGCTCCCAACGATAAGGTACAAATTATCACACTGTATAACTCAACATGGAAGCGTTTGGTACGGGAGGTCCACGCTCTCTTCCTTCCCTTGATTCAGAGTAGTAAAGCGATTTTAGATCTTTCTGGAATCGCTCTATTTCTTGGAATCTTCTCTGCGGCACATACTACGCAGTTGGCCTGGCCGATGACAAGAAAAATGATGTATTCAAGAAAACATTATTTTCCAGGATGCTTTCAAGAATTGGCTGCGTTAGTATGAGATTAGATTAGATAAAGACGTTTTCATCTGAATAATTGTCTGAACGAAAAGAAGTAAATTAGTTATAACACTTGTGGATAGGATTTTGCTACATCGTAACAAAACTGTTACAAAGTTTGTTTTGTTTATGTTATATCTTTATCTTACTTTGCTATAATTTTGTTATCTTTTGAGGATTTTTTGTTACAATTTCTGTTATTTAAACAACATCTGCGATCTTAATTCTAACAATCTCTGTTATAAAAAGTAACTTAACTCAATAACAAAACTTGATAAAGTTTTGTTGTTTCCTTTTGGTCGGGAAAAGATAAAAAAGAAATCTTATATGGAGGGAAATGGACAATATTCCATTCGCATAGTCTCTTTGAATATGTTGTGGGTATTCTGCGTTACTAAGGACAATAAGTCATATGGATGATCAAGTAGATCATTTGATTTGGACTCCAGGATGGTTTGGAGACCATAAAATATCTGATACGTTGAAAAATAGATTGCTTTTTATGCACAAAGTTTCCGTGAGTTTCAAACAGAATGCTTCTTTCGTAAAAACTATATCATGGCAGTGGTTGATTTAATAGTTTTTATGTCTTGAACTCCACAAAAACCTGGAGTTCCTAAGACAACATATATAAACGAAAATAGGTGAACAATTATTCGCACTAGTACTATAAATCAGCGAAGATATTACACAATGTTAGGGGCATTACATTAGTCTTGGTTCAACTAATGGCAACGAATTATCTGAGCTCCAGCACAATTTGGAGAACCTAGAACATCTTATATGGCGCGAAATATATTGTAGGAGGAGATGTTCGCTCATCACCCTGAGGCTCCAAGAGTGGACAGTTATGTTTGCTAGAATGAAAGATATGAAGAGAAAGTGTTGAAAGATCCGGCAGGGTGTGAGATGAGGGTGCCAACTCCTCGACCCACTAAAAACTCACCCGTGCCTTAAGCCCTGGATCCTCCCCGGAACCACCTTTCGGTATTTCTTCGGTGAGGGGGCTATTGTGCTTCTTCAGCACCCACTATGTCTAACTACTTAGGGCTTTAGTAGTTAGGTGGTGTCTGCGACCTGCCTTTGGTCGTTTCGCCATTTTTGTTGGAGATCGAGGGCGATCTGGCAGGCTGCTACGCATACCGCGTCCCAGACGTCCCGGTCCTGGCACATCCTCGAAACCACATTATCCGGAGTCGTGTCGTGACTGCTTACGGCAATCATGCCGAATCTCGCGCCGTCGAAGCGGGTACATGCGTAGAACACATGTTCCGCAGATTCCTCGACTCCCGCGCACTCGATGCATGCGGAGGACTGTGCATGCCAATTTTTATGCAAGTATTGTCTAAAACAGCCGTGGCCAGACAATATCTGCGTTAAGTGGAAGTTCACTTCACCGTGTCGCCTACCGACCCACCCGGTTAATTCCGGGATTAGTCGGTGGGTCCGCCGACCTTTGGTGGAGTTGTTCCATTCCCTTTGCCACTTAACCATGGATGCGGTTCTAGTGGTCTTCCGAATACCTCTTCTTTCACGTTTTTCGAAGCACTCTACTTCCTCTTTTATGACCATGCCTATTGGCATCATCCCCACTAGGACGCAGACCACGTCGCGTGATACCGTTAGGTATGCAATAACCACTATTAGGCACATAAGCCTGTGTAAAAAGTAACGTGTTGGTAGGCGCTGATGTCCTACTGATAGTTGTATGTACTGTGATAGTTTCAGGCGGTAGTTTGTATTCACTCTGTTTTGATACGCACATGGGAGTCGAACACTCTCCTTTTTGGGTTTGTTTTGATTCGCAACGTCTGAGATCACTCAGGTTTTTTCTCAAAATCAAATTTGAAAACTTGAAAACTTACCATAAAACCGTTAAAAAAAAGTGAAAAACAAAAACAATTTTAATATCATCATGAAAAATACCCTCAAAGCCACACAGTTTCAGCCACGAAAAGAAGGTGGATGGGTTGGAGTGAATAAATGAATCCAAAATTTAGGACTAACATTCCCCTTGATTTTAGTGAAAGTTTCAGCTGGAATGGATGAGGAATCATTAAGATATAGCGTTTTCATAATAAAAAGTTCGCCCTGTACCTTTAAGGGTTTATCACGAGTTACAGGTATTTTTTGCGCTCCAATTTACTTTTAGTTAGCATTATTCTTTATAATTCAGACATTATTCTGAAAAAAGTCAACTCATTGGTTCGTAAATCTCTGGATTAAATGTGTGATTAACAAACAAACAATAACGGCACTATGGGAACATTAACCAATTGCTACATGCTTTAAAAAAAATGAGTGAATTTAAAACCTATTGTAATCAATTTTTACAAAATTTCCGTGCTACTTGTAGCTGCCCCGCAAGCTGTGGTCACTAGGCTGATGCAAAATTCGAAATATTTGCTCCCCTAAGCTTAATCGACGCCAATTTGGGTCCTGATAGTCCCCAAAATTTTTTAATACATTTGGTTTTAATTTGGCTTTGCACACGCTGTTCAAAGTTTGTATGGGAATTAGTATGAAGAATCTCAAACTTACATTTCCAGATCCCTAACATCTTGATATTATGTCCTTAAACCAAATCTAATTAAGATTCATATAGTATAAGTTGTCAACTATCAAAATGCCGAAGATACCTGACATGTAAATTTTATATAAAAATAGTTATTCATCAAATATAATACTAAGAATTAAAAATATGTAATGTATATAAAATATATAAATATAAAATATATAAAATATATATAATAATATAAATAAAATAAAATACATAAAATATGTAAAAATAAAATATAAAAAACATATAAATAATAAGAAAACAAAAATAAAAATAAAACATCCTACCTAAAGTGTGTATTTTATGTTTTATTGAATAACTATTTTTGTATAAAAATTTACATGTCAGGTATCTTCTGCATTTTGATAGTTGACAACATACTATATGAATCTTAATTAGATTTGGTTTAAGGACATAATATCAAGATGTTAGGGATCTGGAAATGTAAGTTTGAGATTCTTCATACTAATTCCCATACAAACTTTGAATAGCGTGTGCAAAGCCGAATTAAAACCAAATGTGTTCAAATTTTTTGGGGACTATCAGGACCCAAATTGGCGTCGATTAAGCTTAGGGGAGCAAATATTTCAAATTTTGCATCAGCCTAGTGGTCACCCATCTGCGGCTTAGTTCCTGAAAGGGACTACAGGGATCGAGGATTTGGTAGATGTCGCATCCAAAAGCTGCAATTAATAGCTTAAATAAGTTACCTACCTAGCCCTTTCCAAATGATAATGTGACCCATTAACCTCAAGCTTGCACACGCCTGAGCCTTAAAAATAAACAAACTGGGGAAGATTCAATAATGATGTCCCCCTGGAGGGGGGTTTGGGAAAACGTGACAATCCATACAAAAAAATTTGAAGGTCCATACAAAAAAAGAGACAGGGGGGTGGGGGTTAGGTTATAAAAAGTAACTTTTTGCGTGACATCATTATTGAACGTTCCCCTGACTAAAAAAAATACTTGAAGATACGGTTTATGTGCCCAAAAACCGTTCAATACGAACGAGTAGTGAATGAACAACATGGATCTAAGAAAACACAAAAAGATGACAAATTTCGTTTATACATACTCGTTCTACCCTTCCCATGAAATGATGCTCTCGAAGGCATGACATGTGATTTGTCTTCTATAATCAGTCGACCGAAAATCAGACCGGATGCCCTTAGGATTAGTGGTCTGGTGCCTACTTTTTTTTCGCTTCGTCCCTCATCCGCCATTGTAATTTGAAGACTTTTTGTACGCACATTTCAATGCTAAAACACTTCCTAGAGCATTTCACTGAGCAACCATTTCCCCATTCATCATCACAATTTGCACAAAATATTCAACCATCAGCTGATTTGACTCGACCGCAAAATCGAATTTCAACATCCATGGAACGCTTTAACCTTTTGGTTCTGGTAAATGTCGACGTCGAAATTATCGCCCCATTAGCCAAGAATCATTCATCTTTTAGCTTCTAGATGAAATTTTCAGACCCCGATCAAATGATGCTATTAATCAAAGTGCGTCCATTTGAGCTAAAAAATTAATCCCCTCCGTGCGATCCACAGCCAGTCAATTTGTCGTCGCCTGCTGGAACCGGGCGATGTTTTGTGATTGATATTGTTAGACAGCAGCGGTTATCAAGGGTTGAGCAGATGGTCGGCTTGGAGCAATGGAGTCGATCGATGACGTGACAGTAAATTTCATCATTCTACCCCAAAGCGGATTAAATTTAAATTCTATTTATGTAACACACAATTATTCCGGCAAGGTGAGCATTACTAAATGTAAGCTGTTTGACAATCAGGAAAAAATAAATACCAACTAACGGATAAGTGTAGTACTTTAACGGAAAAACTTCAAGGAGCCATACCGCTTTCAACCACCCAGACAACGCAATTCCGGAGAGTAACATTGAGAATTCTTAAAAGCTCTTAGGGAAAGGTGGTTGCGAAACAGACAATATCATTTTCAGTTGAATCAGTTCCATCTTGAGAGATATGCGCGAATGATGGGTTTCTTGATAATTTTGTCATTTTGGATGCTCCACCCCACGCTGGGAAAATCGCTCGGGGGCTTACCGATCAATCGATTTATTTGTGTTTTTCAGAGAAATGTGATACTTGCTATTATTACTAGCTCGAAATTTACCGGCATTTCTTCAAAAAATGAAAAGTTTCGATTATTGATTCCATTATCGGATTATGACTGCTCTCATTCTGATAAGGGCTTTAAGAAATGTGATAACAATGTTGGAGTATTCGGAGTAAAACAAATGAATTTCTGTCTGTCTGCCAGACCCTTCTAGACCTGGAAACTACTGAACCGATTGACGTGAAAAGTTTTACGTAGGGGCTGGGAAAGGTTCCTAATACCCCGTTCGCACTACAACCTATATTACGTGATATAGAGTATCTTGATAACAAATGCCATGCACGTTATTTCCAGTGAAAATTTGATGCATAGATGTCGATATCAAGATACTCTATATCACTTAATATAGGTTGTAGTGCGAACGGGGTGTAAAGCTATGTCCATTTAGAATTCGGAATAATAAAATCATCTGTATCTCGATACACTGAAAATTTATTTTTGTAAAACTAGCTTTCACTCGTTTTGTAAGAAAAGAATCTGTGCATAGAACAAATGTCTCGTAAATTGTATAAAACATTAGTATTGCTTGTCATTTAACAAAATGCTATCATTACACCTTTTTTGTACAATTCACAAAATGAATTTCGTGAAACCCAGCCAATCGCTGCTTCTCTTCGATCGTACTCATACACTCAGTAGCAAAAAAAAGCCGAGCAAAATCTTGCTTACAAAATACGCGTTGTTCAACCTTCTGTAACTTTGTCAATTATCAGCATACTTGGCTGCAAAAACAAAGCCGAGGCGAATTCATCTTGTTAATTCGGCTCAAACCTGTATGATGACAACGCCTCGGCTTTTTTTTTGCACCGATCTTTCAGCATGGTCATTATCGGGTGATAAAGGGAAATACTCATGTTAGAGCGTCAAATTTGACGCCAGCTGTAGTCCAAACCACTTTATGAAAACAGTTAAAATTTTGTCTACACTAATTTTTATTTTAAAGTATTTCCAGATTTTTTTTTTAAGAAATTTTCAGTATGCTACCCAAATTTTTCACAGAAATACGGATTTTTGAAATTTGTATGTCCAAAAATGACTTTTATCACATACGTTATGATAACTTCAAATTTATAAATTTGAAAACATAACATTTTGGTCACATAAGGTCGAATCATTGTTTATAGTGTGGTCAAAATGTCAGCCAATATATTGATAATTGACAAAGTTACAGAAGGTTGAACAACGCACTTTTTGGAAGCAAAATTTTGCTCGGCTGTTTTTGCTACTTAGTGTAAATGTTGATTTTCCTGCTGGGATGAGTGAGTAACATTAATTTATACCAAAATAGAAGCAAAAGCGCTGTCGAGAGTAAGGACCTCATGCTCATTAATCAAATAACCTCTCACGAGCCAACATGGTTTAATGAGATCATCCACAGACTTAATAACAGCTCTTCCCTAAAATACGGCATCGAACCCCTTTACAAAAACAATAAAAAATAAAATGCTGAACACACACCTCCTCGTGGTTGCGCTTTTTTTTTGTCAACTATATTTTGAGTCGATAAAATAGATCTGTCAGTTCTTCAAACAATCACCAAAGAGACGTTTATTTTTTATAGGTAACAAATTATTCGGAGCTATTTGTATAGTTTTCGTACAATGAAAGAATATTCTTTTTGTGTCAACAAATGTTTCGTGCTCTTGACAGTTGTGCGTGTGGCATTATATACGAAGTTAACTTCTTAAAAAGTACAAATCAGTTTCGTTGCAGAAAACAACGAAGAGATTTGTTAGTCCTATCTTTGATTTCGTAAGACAAACGAAATTCAATTTTCAGTGTAACGGATTGACGTACGCATAAGTTCAATACATCAAAACAAAAGTAATTCACTGTATTTTGAGGAAAAAATATCAATATAAATCATTTCTCTTCGTATCTAATGAAAATTCGCACTTTCTTCTTTATTCCTCCCATCAAATGCTGCACACCTCCGGAGTCAACTTTCTTGGCAGATTTGTTCCACATTTTGGTCATCTGAGTCGCGTCCCGAGCCGTTTTTCCACTTTTCTTAAGCTTCCGCTTCATTGCTGCCCACAATGTCTTAATCCGCCGGAACTGTAGGCAGTTGGGTGGATTTATGTTTTTATCGATGAAATCTACGTTATTATCGCGGTACCACTAGATGACTTCCCGGCTGAAGCCGCCAAATCTGGCAAAAACTTCACGGGACCTTTATGGGCTTTAATGAAAGTTAGTACGCGGTTTTTGAGGCATTCTTCCTTGTACAGTTTCTAGTCTATCGTCTTATTCGTTCCCTTGCCAAATCATTAGTTTTTTGGCAAATTTGTCCATAAAAGCAAACTTGAACTTCACAGAAACATCTCCTCGTGCCGTCGCCATGTAGAATTTTTGGCCAGGAAGCTGTCCAAAATCCATTTTGATGTAGGTTTCATCGTCGATGAGCAGGCATCCTTGGTACTTCGTCAAAACCTGCTGGTACAATTTCCGAGCCCGAGTTTCAGTGACGAAACTTTGATTCAACGTTTTGTTTGGTTGCTTGCTGGCCCGATAAGAACGATATCCTGCTCGCAAATGAATTCTTCGAACGGCACTGCGAGCAGCAGCGTATTTTTGTACGATTTCATTATCTGATAGTCCAGGGTTTGCTCTGACGGTTCTCAACACTTTCTGGTTCAGCTTTTGGTCATTTGTTCCACTATGACGCTTACCTTGAGGCACTCGATCCACGCTCTTTCGATACCTGAAACGCTTGAGCACATCATACACGGTTGATTTGGCGATTTTCAAAGTTTTTGCGATTTTTATTGCGGACCACGTAGGATTATCAACATGGGTGTGCAGAATTTGTTCCTCCTCGGCTTTCATTTGGAATAACTTTTGACTCACTGTACGAAACACAGTGAAATATATACCACTTTCTGTGGTAAACAAACCGCTGTAAAATAATTCTTGCAGCCGTCACTTTCCGTGCCGCTGCAACACATTAATTGATTCCGGATTCTAACTGGACAGAACTTTAAGATTGTTTAAGGGCTCTCATACAATTGAAATACAGATTTCTGCATAGTTCGAGAACTAATTAAACAAATGGAAACAAGTTTGGCATGTGGGGGGAGGGGAGGCAAGAAATGTTTCCATGGTGGTTTGTGTTGTGTTTCGGGATCAGCCGGAACAAGAGATAAACGTGTCTATTTGGAAATTTTTTTGGAGCTTTTTATTCTACGTCTTTACTCTTTAATGTTCACGGCCTGAAGGAGGCCGAGTATATTTATGCAACGTGCAGATTGCTGTGATCGTCATAACTACTTCGTCGCTATGACAACAAGATTCGAATTTTGTTCGGTGTGCTGCGATTGCACCTAACAACTTCCCTCTTAATTCAAGTAGTACGGCTCAAATCTCTCTGGTATGGTGCATTTCGGCCTGATTCGATTGTGGTTCTGTTTCTTCTTCGGATGCGGAGTCTGAAAAGTATTCCAAATCGTCAGAATCCGGTTCGGCCACATCGTATTTAAAGTAAAGAGCGTAAATTTTGTTCTCTCCAAGAAAATTGCTCTCTAGACTTCCTAGAAATGTGTAGCATGTTTCTTTTCGCTCGGGTGCTGTCAGCTCAATCGAAGATGGCGTCGAAATAGCAAGCACTCCGCAATCGTGTTGTACGGTTTTACGAAACGCGTGGTCATCGTGGAAAAAAGTTTACGGAAGACAACTTTCGGGACGAAAACATGCCCGTGAGTACAGTTTACCGGATCCTGGCATCCCGGAGCGTGGAGCGAAAGGCCGGCGAAGATAATGACGAAGAAGAAGAATGAAGCGTTGAAAAAACTGTTTGACAACAAGGACGGAATGAGTTTGCGTGACGCTGGCCTAAAATATCACTGCTCTCATACCTTGATTCACCGAACAAGATGGAGGACATCATCAGTCGGAAGAAGACTCGGTCCCTCGAGTACACGGACGAGCAGATAGCGACCGTAAAATCGCAGTGCCGGTGGATGACGAAGGACTACCACGGGAAGTCGTTCGTGCTGAACGACTTTCCGCTCTCGAAGACTCACATTCCAGGAACTGACAGCTACCATTCCAGCGACAAGTCGGCCACATAAATTTGAAAACATTTTTTTTGCTGTACATCGCCACATAGGACCGAGGGATTTCAAAGCCGTGGTTCAAGCGGAGCGGTCTGGCCACCAATCAACAAATGTACCAGGAGGAGTGTCTTGAGACAATTCTTCTGCCGTTCTTACAGGAGCATCATGCGGATGGGAAGTATGTCTTCTGACCGGATAAGGCGTTTTTCCATTACGCCAAGAAGACGTTGAAGTATCTTGAGCAGAAAAATGTACCGTACGTGCCGAAAGAAAGGAACCCAACCAACTTACGCCAATGGCGTCCCATTGAGGATTTTTTTGGCTCCCTCAGTGCCTTAGTGTACAAAAATAATTGGCGGGCCAGGGATACGAAGCAGTTGACCACGAGGATCCGGATTATATCCGGAAGATGGACGTCAGTGTCGTCCAGCGACCTTGTGAGAGCATCGGTACTAATTTGCGTCGCAGCCGTACCAGGGCCCCTTCTTCAATATTCGTTGACGTTTTTTGAAGAATAAATATTATGTTTTAAATAAAAAAATACTGAATTCGTTGAACAAATTTTTTTTTACTATATGACTGAAAAAATTCTCATTTTTTATTGAACACCCGTTAGTGGTTGGCAATCCAAACTCGTCCACAAATAAGGATA
Source organism: Aedes japonicus (assembly GCA_034211315.2). NCBI lineage: Eukaryota > Metazoa > Arthropoda > Insecta > Diptera > Culicidae > Aedes > Aedes japonicus. The sequence continues at coordinate 152,358 of JASCZW010003661.1, read as the reverse complement.
GCGGGGTTGGTTTGCGTGCTTAAATCGAATCACCAGCTTGCTTCTTAAGTTGGTTCGCATGCGACCGTATCAATCGTTGTTTGTTTACCAGAAAAACATTATTACTCGATTTATTAGTACACGACACTGAAGAAATACGCGTACCTGTCAAAATAAGCAAATGCGAAATACGCGTATCTGTCAAGATAAGCAAAGGTTGTAGGAATTAAATGGAAAATACTAATTTTTCTTCTCATTTCTAGTTATTATAATTCACCTTTCCGATGCGCTCGGTAACGATAGCTGCTTCCCATTGCCAGGAGTTTGTCTGATGTATCTGGACGTAAACGGAGTCACCAGGTTGGACATTTTTCGAACATGCACCGTGCTTCTTGTTGAATGATGAATTTTCTTTCTCAGCTGTTCCTGTAGCCGGACCACTGCATTCGTAGCGCAGAAGAATGAGTAACGAAATCGTTCGGACTGGCCTACCGAACATAACTTCTGTGGAAGATTATCCTACAAGATCGTTGGTCGGAGTGGTACGTAACACTTGCAGGAACGTGTGCAAAGCGTTATCCAGGGATTCTCGGAACGGATTTTCCGAAGGCTTCCCTTGATTGTGTCGACGAAACGTTCCACTAACCCATTAGATTGCGGATGATACGGTGCAGTATGAGTATGTTGTATTCCCTGGTTTTGGCAGAATTACTGAAACTCGTGGCAGGTAAACTGGGGACCGTTATCCGAAACGATAGTTTCCGCAATGCCAAAAGCAGTGAAGGATTTCGAAAGTAATTACGACGTGACTTTGGATGTCGTTGGCTTGGTTGCACACAAACCTTCCTTAGTAATTGACAGCCTCGAGGAACGAACGAAGCTCGGTCACAGTGGTTAGAGCTGGAATGTTTGCGATGGATTTCCATTTATCTGGGTCCGAGCGAATTTCATGGCGACTCACGATATGCCCCAGGTAACCCAGTTCCAGCTGGAAGAACTTGCACTTTTCCGACTTCACGTGGAATCCGTACTGCTCAAGCCAATCCAGCAGCATCTTGAGTGACGCTGCGCTGCCTCCCAAGTAGGACCAAAAACGATGACGCCGTCGATGAAAGAACGAATGCCAGGGATATCGGCAATCATTCCATCGATTCGTCGTTGAAATGTTCATGGAGCTAGGTGATTGAATTTGAACAGCTCCTTTTGCCTATTCATGGTAAGTAGTTTCTTCGATTCGTCGTCCACCTCGACCTGCACGTAGGCGTCACATAGATCGATTATGCTGACAACTCAGGGGCCGTTGGGTGTTTTCTTGATACAACCACAGTAGCCTTCCTTGTGGCCGACACGATCACACGTCTTGCAGTGCTGGTCGGAAAATGGACAGTCGCGAACGTAGTAGACCTGGCCACATTGCCAGCACGGTGTGGATGCTAACTGCTTACATTTCGCTTTCAATGAATTCTGCGTTTGATGCTCCTTTTTTTCCGAGACCGTGTGAACCATATTCTTCGAACTTGACTGTCGTTCGATGAGCGATGTGTCGGCCTTGAGATTGGCGATTCGCTGTAACTCATCGATAAGTGTCTAGAGCGTCGTCGGTGCATTCGCTGTCTTGCCCTACGGAAAAGAAGACGCACTCGAATGTCTGCATAGTGGGGTGCCTTGAGTCCGCATACAATTACCAAGCAGTTGAAGTGGTCGATTTTGACTTCCTCGAACTCAAATTCTTCGCATGCACGGTTATTCTTCCCTCCGTAACTGATGATGTCTTCTGTTTCGTTTTTTGCCAGTTGAAGGCACTGATAAATTAATTGAAAACGGACGTCGGCGTTCCGGAAATTTTCATAGGCGTGGATAACTTTCCAGCGAAATCGGTGTTCTTTGGAAGCTTGGGCAGGATGTAGTTCACGTAGCGATTGTGTGAAACATGATCCTACGTACCTTGGCCGCGTCGTCGAGATTCCGAGCGTCGTTGTCGAAAAGATCCGGTTAACGTGAAAATCACTTTTCAAATGTGATGTCGTTTTCGAAGTCGTAGACAAACTCACTGATGTTCGTGGAAAGTGACTCGAGAACTTTCTCCTGGTTGAATGACGTCGACGTGGCAAATTGTTGGAGCAGTTGAGCCATCTGCAGGATCACTTGCTGCGGTTCCTCTCCACGTGCGAATCCGTCACGCATGTTCCTTTCCGCTTCTGCTTCGACTCGTTGCGTTATGGTGATCTGCTACACTTTTATCTCGTCACATAAAATTGTTGTGTTTCGGGATCAGCCGGAACAAGAGAAAAACGTGTCTATTTGGAAAATTACTTAGAGCTTTTTATACTACGTTTATACTCTAGAAAGTTCATGGCCTGAAAGAGGCCCAGTATATTTATGCAACGCGCACGTTGCGTGATCATCATACTTCGTTGCTATCACAACAAGATTCGAATTTTGTATGGTGTGCTGCGATTTCAACAAGCAGTTTGAGACCAATCCACCATCTGGAAACCGGGGCTCCCATACGAATGAAACACAAACTTCAACCAAACATGATAATAGGAGGTTTTAATTTAAAAAAAAACATGTTTTTTTCCATCTGTATCGATGATGGGTGTTCTTCCTAGCACAAACATATTTTTTATGAAGCTCAACTATTTTTTCTCGATTTTTAAACAAGAAAAATCTAATAATTTTTATTTTCACAAACCGACATGCAGTTTCACAAAGTGACATTTACTTTCAGTTACAGGGGGCTCCCGGCACTTAATTATCAGCTACAGGGGCTCCCATTATGACATAAATGTCAACCTATGTATGCTATAATCAATGGTTGGTTCGTTGGTTTAGGTAGTCTGTTTTTTGTAGCGTGTTTCATGCTGAAATAGGACGATGATTGTCTTGCAATCATCATGTTTTCATAATATTTTGAAATTGTTTTTACAATAGTTACGCTCGTCAAAATTAAAAAATAAATTAACTGCCGGTATATTATTATATTTGCTACTTGCTATAATCCACATACCCCTATAATACCCTATAATCCAGGTTACTAAAAAACAAAACATCTTCCATCATTGATCTGATGTATCTTGTAGAAACTTAATTCCTTATTGCATCCAAACAAAGTGACAAGCTTTACCGCTTAGAAGCCTGCATGAAAATCATTTCCATCGAATCCATCGACGCAAACCTGACATCTTCGCCAGCAATCAACTACCAGTCATCATCCACCGGTTTCGCATGGTTAAATCTAAATGATGTTATTAACCGTGTGGTTGCTCAAGAAGCAAAAATTGACACGAGGGCCCAAACTTTCACAAAGCCTCTTTAATGAAGCATTTTAATGTTAATTAAAGTTCATCGTAAATTATCATTAACGCTTATCTGACTCTTTCCGTCTTGCGCACATTGTTGGCGCATAGCTTTTGAGCAAATTTTCCTTCCTCGTTGAAATCTGTGCCGCACTCGGTCCATTGTGGGTTCCATCAGGAATTCCTTCACAGCTGCAGCGTCCGTCGTCGTCGTCGTCTTCGGGCAAGTGTTGTGCAAATCGACTTATCGTAATCGTCAGATTTACACATCCAAATGAAATCATGGCGATAAATTAAAAATTTAATTTCAATTATCAGCATGTCTGAACCGGTCAGCAACTGCAGGCCAGTGTGAAGAAAGCAACGCATCACGGCTCTCGGCTTGACAAATTCACAGAAATGGAAAGAACAAATTGAGGAAAAATCGATACACTGATATAAAAAGAAAGGATTGTCATTAACACACCTGCCGATTTGGCTATCTCAAGACGATGCAAATGCAGTTATCCGAATCTCCTTTCATCATCTCTCAAATATCTTGACAGGAAACCAACTGTACTTTAACGCTTTAATTCCGGATATGGGCAGACATCTGACTTATTTTTGGTTGTTCCACTCCAAAAAATTGCCTGTGTCAATTCAATAATATCTTGCCGAAAAATTTCTGATACGTATAATGAATATTTATAATTTTCTAACCTTAGCAATAACAAAGTTTCGGTTTGAACTACACGCATCCAAAATTTGCTAATTTCAAAGGAATGTCTGCGCCCGGGGAGTCGGTGATGTATTGAAATTTATGGGTTCTTGGAATCATTTGTGTGTATAAGCTGTGTTTAAAAGACGAAAATTACCGTTAAATTGGCTGCTTCTAGGTGGAATCTCGGTGATAAATAACTTTTTGAGATAAACAAACCACATGTCGGCGTTAGAAACAATTAAGGCGTAACAGTGTAATGGCTTTGGTGTTTAAAAATGGATTTGGAAAGTCTTCTCGTAGGGTTACGGTTCCCATAGTAACCTCATTGTATCTTTATTAATCACGCTCAGAATCAAGAGATTGAATGTGTTGATTTTGCTTACGTTTAAAAACAAAACATAGCAAACAAACCCACTCGATCGTCAATCCTTTAATTTTGAGTAGGATGAATTGGGAAGTGATGGAATTAATATGCGAATCGCTTGTTGACGTTTAAAAATGAGTTTTATTTTTTACGGTTCAATGTAACAAGTAACTTAAGAATGCATTAAATTGGCAAAAACCTGTATAAAGGATGTCCCATATAAAATTGCAGCACAGACAAAACGCTGTAGAAAATAAACTTACTAACCGATCCTTTTCAAACTTTCAGGCATTTTTTTTTTATTCCTTTATTATCGCGATTCTCTGCCCTAGGCTGGTGCATCTCCTGTGGCTTGTTCGCGACAAAATCAGTACAACCCTAAATACGTATTTCTCTGGAAATATTTCATTAACGCGTGAAATATTTCGCATACTGATGAACTTAAGTCTGTTTATTGTGTAAAATTAAATTTTGGTGATACTACAAGCTTTTATATCAAAGATGTCGTCAAAAGAAGAGCTACTGCGAAAAGCAATTGCGTACGGTCGCGATGAAAATCCGGATCTGTCACTAAGAAAATTTGCAAAAAAGCTTTGTTTTCCTGCAAGCACTGTTCATAACGTTCTTAAATCTCTCAATACACGTTTGACAACAGCCAAAAAGGCTGGGAGCAGAAGAAAAACGGATCTCAGGAATCACCAGAAGGACGTTAAGGTGAAGCAAGTATTGCAGAAGAGACCAGATCTTTCGGTACGTACTGTGGCTATAAAAAAAGGAATGTCCCCAACTTCCGTGTATACTTCCAAGTACCGGCAAGGTATGAACTTATTGAGGTGAAAACTGGTCCCGGGGGGTGCGGGGGGGTTATAAAAAGTCACTTTTTGCGTGACGTTCTCTTATTATACTGCCATGCAACGGAACGGCAAAGAGGAACATTTCAAGACGAATAAAAAGGCCTAAAAAAGATTTGGTTTGACAGGCAATGTGCAGCTGTGGTCGAGCAAGTCAAAGCTTCATCACTACCGGAACGGTAAGCAAGGAAATATACCGTCATTTCCTTGCGTGCGAAAGTGATCCCATTGGCTTCGTACCACTCCAGGACAACATTTGAACGTAGCTAGATCCGGCCAGAAGACGGTAGGACGTTGTGTTGCTTCAAAGGAGGAAGCAGACGCTTCTGTGGATACTTTTTGAGGTGTAGAGTCCCGGTAGTTTCGAACGACACACTCCGTTTGACACATGAACAGGTCACTTACCAAATCATGTATTCCTTGGCAAACTTTGATATTTTCTGCTTCCTTACTTCTTTCGGAACATTAAAATTGTGCTGGTCGGTGGAACAGTAGCACATTAGAACAGTAAGGAACAGTAGCCCCGGAAGCTGTCGGAAGTCCGCCTTGACGTAAGTCTCATCATCCATGACAATGAGGCTACGTCAGCATCTGGGGGTACAGTTTCCAGGCCCGTGACTTTCCAACCGTATTTTGCCGTTCATCACGATTTAGAGCCTGCTGCACTTTGTGGGTATGCATTCCCCACCGGTCTTTGGCTCTCTGAACGGAAGACTTGGACAGATCCAACTTTTTGGCCACATCTCTGACCGAGACATAATTTTTTGACAATTGATTGTATTGATCGTCAGCATCTTTTTCGTGTGAAATAATTCCCACTGGAGCAATTGAAAAATCGGGCTCCAAAATTATTACTTTCCATCCGCGACCCGCACATAGCTATTTTGGTTCGTTCTGCTACCGTACTTGTTAGACATCATTTGTGTTTGCCCGTTTGTGCCTGTATGTGCTATTTAACTCCGAGTGCTATAGTTTTTTCGATACGCGGTGGTCTTGCTGGTTGATTGACCCACGCGCAAAATGTCCCTCGTGTGTCACTCTTGTGCTGGTGAGCTCGGTGAAATTCAAATCGAATATCAAGGTTTTGCGAGGAAATTTTCCATCCTCGTTGCTGTGGAGTGGCGCCTGATGTGATCGAATCAGTGATGAGAAATCAACAAGTGTTTTCGTTCTATCCATCGTGCACAACATTAATGAACGATAGTCGCTTCCGTGCTGCCTACGAGGCTGGTCAGGTACAAGCACTCAACTCCCATAGTGATGGCATGAAGCAATTCAAGTCGGAGATAATGGAAGAATTGAAAGCCGAGATCCGCGAATTTCAGAAAGTTAGTCAACTCTAGCTCTTGCACTCCGAAATTATCCAAGCGCGTTGGCATCGACCCAAGATTTACTAGAGGCCGGAGGCTGTTCAACACGGCTGTCAGGTCAGTCCCAAATAACCAACTACTCCTGTTACTTGGAACTGGTAGCACGCCTTCTCCTTCTATTGGTATTTCCACTGTCGCGTCCGCTCAACCAAAGTTCTGGTTACATCTGTCTTGGATCTCAAAAGAAGGCACAGCTGAACAGATTTGTGCACTCGCACAGACACGCCTGGGTATAACGGACGTTCAAGTTATCCGACAAGTAGCGAAAGGTAAAGACGAAAGTACACTATCTTTCATCTCCTTTAAAATTGATATAAGAATGGATCTGAAAACTAAAGCGCTAGCAACCTCGACATGGCCGAAAGGTGTTGTGTACCGGGAATTCTCGGACAATAGATCCAGCGAACATTGTTGGCGATCACCACCTGCTGCCGCACCCAACGATCCACTGTGCCTCTCAGTGGAAGTGTTCGTATCAATGAAATAGTCAATGATAAACTCATCGAAGCTCCTATCCATCAACTTTCTTCAAACCAAATACACTCATCTTCAGTTTGCGCCGCCTAACGTCCCGGTCCTGCGCTTGAGCTGGGAAACGGGGTCTTTTGAAGTCCGACTTCAGGCAAATACGCGGTTATTTCTGATTCCGCAACCTTCGACACTCCTCGCTCAGCCAGCTTCTGCTATTTGTACACCGGGACTTACATTTACCTCAAGCCTCAGGGAAGCCCCTATTCCTTTCATCGCAGTCGAGTCTTCGCTTTCACCGATCAGCAGCCGTCCCGGTCCTGCGCTTGAGCTGGGAGACGGAGTCTCCCGAAGCCCGATAACAGGCAAGTACGCTGCTTTTTCGAACATTTTGTGCACTGATCAGTTCGTCGACTGAAGTCAATCCTCATCAAACCAACGTACGTCTACATCTGCAAAGTGGAGTCCGAAACACGCACTTGCTGATATACCCACAGTGACTAATATAATTTTTCCGGCACTCGTATTGCAACGATCTTCGCCTTTCTCCAGCTCTTCATCGGGACGTATATATGCCGCCAGTACTGAGAAAACCGCCAGTACTGATTCCTCCAACACAGTCGAGCCATTCCTGCCAGCGACCAACAGCCTTCCTAACCCTGTACTTGGTGTTGGAAAAGAGGTCTTCCTAGCCCCAAACATCGCAAGTATGATCCGCTCCAAACACTTTAGTAGCTGCAAGTGTCCCAGCTTCCAGGTCAACTATCCCCGGACGACTGAGACCGGACATCGCTGTCTATTATCTAAACGTTGGTGGAATGAACAGCATTATTGACGACTGCCGTTCAGCACCCTCGGATCAGTACTACGACATCATAGTCCTTACTGAGACATGGCTCGAGTCTCGAACCCTTTCCGATCGTGTTTTTGGAGAAGGGTACGAATTGTTCCGCTGCGACCTCAACTCAAACAATAGCAGGACAACTGCTGGAGGTGGTGTACTTATCGCAGTTAGCTCCATGCTAAAAGCCAGAGCCATCGATGACGACTCTTGAAACACGGTCGAACAAGTTTTGACAGCTAGTCAGCTTGGGGACCGACACCTGTTCATTTGCGCAGTCTACATATCTACCGTTCGAACTCGAGACATTTAGCTAATCCACACTCATTGTCGCTCAATCTCCTTCTTATCGGAAAATGCAGCTCCATGTGATGAAATAATGGTTCTGGGCGACTTTAATCTGGCGAGCATTGCCTGGACTATAACTCATAGCAGGTTCTACCACCCTGATTATGAGCTCTCATCTTTCCACTCAGCAGCGACTAAACATCTTAACAGCTACAGCATCGCGACTCTCTCTCAAATCAACGGCGTGACGAACGAGAATGATCGCTCCTTAGATCTTTGCTTTGTAAGTGGCTGCGAAACGCCTCCTTCCATCTGCATGGCACCCGCGCCATTAGTCGAGTTTGTTCAAAATCATCCACCACTGATTGTTACAGTTGCGAACAACGTTGCTCAGGATATCGTCCGCACTTCAACTGTTGTGTCGTACGACTTCCGAAGGGCCGACCATCAAAGTATAGATATTTTTTTGTCTCAGTTAGAATGAGAGCGCATTCTAGATTCCGAAGATGTTTACCAAGCTGCACAAACGTTTTCGCATGTCTTGGTTTATGTCATTAACAGGTATGTCCCGAAAAAGACCTTCCGTGCTGATTCTTGTGTAAAGACTACCAAGCGAGCTGCCTTCAAGAGTTTCAGTAAGTGCCGTACGGTTCTGCTATCTTATTCACCAAAGAGATATACAACGCCAGCTTAAGTCGCATCAAGTTTTTTTTTCTGGAATTACGTCAATAAGCAACGCAAGGAATCCGGATTACCATCGTTTATGGTACTCGATGGCATAATAGCTTCGTCGCAACCCGGTATCTTTGTTTTCCATCAAGTTGCTGCGCAGAATGTTGCGGTATACAATCAATCGATGAGTGGTGTGAACGTAACAGATGCATTGATTTCCAGCTCCGCGCTGCAACTTAAGACGTCGTTTAATCCGGGATCAGACGGAGTTCTATTCGCAATAATTAAGGGTAGTAAGCGCGATGTCAACAACTACCGGGGCATCACATCGCTGAGCGCTGTTTCCAAGCTTTTTGAGTTGGTAGTGATGGATCCAATCATCTCACATGGCAAGCAATATCTAAGCACTGATCAACATGGATTTATTGCCGACCGCTCGACCACGACAAATCTGTTATGCTTGACATCGTACGTCACCGAAACTATGACGGAACGAACTCAGACGGATGCTATTTACACCGATCTATCGGCTGCTTTCGACAAGGTGAACCACGCTATAATGATAGCCAATCTTGACTGGCTCGGAATTAAGGGTAATCTACTAGATTGGTTTCGATCATATCTTACTGATCGGCAACTTAAGGTTGCTATAGGAGATTGTCATTCTGCATGTTTCTGTGCCTCATTGGGCATTCCACAAGGCAGCCATCTGGGCCTGCTAGTTTTCCTATTCTACTTCACCGACGTGCAGACGATCTCAAAATCTATTTGAGGGTTCGTTTAGTTAATGATTGTATTCATCTTCGTCGGCAGGTGATTGCTTCTGCCAAGTGTTACATCATAACGTTTTCGCGGAACCTTCAATTAGGAACTGCTTGCATTATCAATAGGCCAAGAGAGTTATGTGAAGGATCTTGGGGTGACTTTGGATACACAACTAAATTATAAGCAGCATGTCTCATACGTCGTTGCTAAAGCATTAAGAGTGCTGGGACTCGTCTTTAGAATAGCCAAAACATTTTCCGACGTTCCTTATTTAAAATCGCTATACAGCTCTCTTGTGAGGTCCAGTCTGGAACACTGTTCTGCCTTTCTGCCTTATCACAACAACGATGCGGAACGAAGTGAAACGGTTCAACGTCGCATTCTTCGTTTCGCTCTCCGAAGACTACCTTTTTTCCAGCTACGAAACCCGTTTCCGTCTGATCAACCTGCAAACTTTGCGAAAGAGAAGGGACGTCAACAACGCATTGATCTTCGCGGACGCCCTACAAGGCAGAATTAATATATTCGCAAACACTCTTTCCTTGCATTGGTGTCGTGCAACTACTCAACATGCTTCACGTATGTGTTGGTGTAGTTTTGAACTATGTCTATACAAACGCTTTTAGGTTATGTCCGACTGTTTTCATTCGGTGTTTATCTTTTAAAAGCTGTGCTGATAAAAAAGTTTTTGGAAGGTAAGCGCCCGGGCGCTATTTTCAGAAATTTGAAAAACCTCGGAGTAAAGCGGGATTTTGTGTACCGAACCATCCGAAGGTACCGTGACACCTGCTCGTTGGATGACCGGAGGAGATCCGGTCGTACTCGTACGGTGCGGACTGCACGAGTTGTTTAAGTGGTCAGGGAACGGATTAGACGTAGCTCACAGCGCTCTGTACGTTAAATGGCCGCAGATCTGAATGTTTCGAGATCGTCAATGCACAATGTACTGCAAAATGATCTCGGATTTCAAGCATTCAAGAAACGTATGGTTCACGGAGTTTCGGAATCTTCCAAGCAGAAACGACTCGAAAGTGCAAGTCTGCGGCACGGTGGGGAAGAATTTATCTTTTCCGACCAAAAGTTGTTCGTCTTGCAACAATCCCACAATGTCCACAACGACAGATTGTGGGCTCTCTCTTTTTGAGAACCGTTTCAGAGAGTGATAGGAATTTTCTACGGTTCCAAAAAGCTGCGTCAGTGATGGTTTGGGGAGGAATTTGCAAGCGAGGCAAATTACCACCGGTTTTCATCGAAACATCGTTAAAGTGAATGCCGTATATTATAAAACGGAAGTTTTGGAGAAAGTTGTCAAGCCATATGTACAAGAGGTGTTTGGAGATGATCACAATGTGCTTCAGCAGGAGCGCCTTCACATACTGCAAATATCGTTCAGGGCTGGTGCCGAGAAAATTTGACCGACTTTTTGGACAAAAATGAATGGCCTCCCAGTTCATCAGATATAAATCCCTTGGATTATTGTGTATGGTCATACATGCTGGCGAATGTACACAATTTATTCACAATTTTTTCTTCCACTTAGCGTTAATCATTTAGCAACACACAAAACATTATATTCTGATAATTTTCTTCCAATTAAATACGGAAAAGTTGCCACTGCAATGTATCTATATTAATAATATCACGAAAAACATTAATCCCATCTGTGTACATATGTTAATCGTACTGATTTAAATCAAGAAAAAAATAAACACAAGTTCACGCTCTACACTACTACACCCAAAAATGAAGTAGATCATTTGACAGCACTTCACGTGTCTTGGCTAGCATGCATATAATCAAGACAAAATGAAAGGGTTTGTTTGTTATTCTTCCATGAGAATATTGACAACAAGACTCACCATAACGTTGGGCATAGAATGCTCTATGAATAATTGAACACGCACACTAGCGTCGATGTGTATGCTATACAGTATGTGAGCAGTGCAACATCAATCGATTATGTCAAACCGTGTTAACAGTTCAGAATAGGTGCAAGCGTATTTAAATTATTGTGAAAATTAATCCCATAGTTTTCTAGTATTTTATCTTGTATTCGTAGATTCGCGTGTGGCTAGTGTAATAAGTGAAGTGTGATTTTTATGGTTTGTGCAATTACGCAACGAAAATGTGTGAGGATATAGTGCAATTAAAGAGAAAACTTAGAGTCTGGCTCGAGTATATTCCCTAGTACGGTTAGATCAATACGACGAATTTGTAGTGCAAAGGTAAGAAATTGTGTTGAAAACCTGACTGCTCATTATTTTTACGAAATTTAAGTCTCCGAAACGTTTTTGTAGCTTTGAATTATATTCATGATCTAATTTTATTTGCCAGGATTATATATTCTTGGTTACTGCGTCCATTTATTGGAGAAATTAAACATCTTTTTACGTTTGAAGTTGGATGGCTGCAGAATGTGATTGATATATGTACTATGGTGAGAATAGGTTCCGTTTCCCTGCCTCTATTATTTTTAATAGAAATTTAAGCAAGATGGTAAATTTACAGCACTGAAAAACGTTAGCTGTGTATCTACTCGTGCTGTCTAATTGGGGCTGTAGATTTGAAATCTTCTGTAAGATTTTTCCATGTTAAAATTCGGACACCAAAATAATAGCTGCAACAAAAATGTTAAACAGAATTCAACTAAACCGATTGTTTATTCCACAATAATAGAGATACATTTACATTAAAAACAGTTGATTAAGATGTTCTCCTTCTTTCAGTAAAATTCTCGAACTTTCTGTGGTACACTCACCATCAGGTTCTGTAAGGTATCCTCAAATACGCCCGCCATGACGATCGAGAGTCGCCATGATCATCGGTACCGTTTGCTTTCTTCTTAGATTCGAAGAGTTTCCGCTTAACTAGAGCCCAGTACTTCTCTATTGGGGGAAGTTTTGGACAGTTTGGTGGATTGGCTGTTTTTGGCACAAATTTGACCTCTTGTGCCTCTTACCATTCCAGGACAGATTTCACATTGTGACAAGAGGACAAATAAAACCAAAACAGAGCTGGAGAGTCTTGGCTTCTGATAAACGGTAGCAACCGCTTTCACAGACATTCTTTCTCGTTCACATACTTATTGATTGTGTCGCTAAAGACGAAACTTTTACATTTTCGACCACAACTACATATGGCCTGCCAAATCAACAAATGTGGACACCTTCTTTGTCCGAAAATGCTCGGCAACGGCAATTGCTGTTTAAAAAGCCTGACCCGGAAGCTGTTCAAAGTCTTGGAGTACGTACGTTCCGTCGTCCATTGTGATACAAGAAAATGTTTGCGACTTTTGGCAATGAAATTTTGCTTGTCATTGCGGTTGGGAGCCTTTTTTACTTAGTACGCCTTCAGCCCTTGCCACTACTTCACTTTTTGTACGTATGACTTTGATTTCCCAACTTAGAGAGCCTTATTTGACACAGAAAGATTGGGATTTTTCTCAATAATGGTACCACCCAAGTAACACCAGAAACATTTGCTTTGACAAGAATATAAGGACTTTGTTGTAAAGAGGTCGTGAGAATGAAAAACCAAACATGTCTAGTCTTGAGAACGTTTTGAGTATGTTTTTCTACACGTATTCGGTTCAAACGTGGTACCAGAACAGCGAACACATTTTTGTTCAATGTTTGTTCGATCAACTTGAATTTTACTTCTTGTAAACATCGGCGACTGTTTGTCATCTTACCACTACAAACTGTCTTTACTCAATTTTGAGTAGCCATACTTTTGACTGATTTGAGTACTTAATATGTTGATAAATTGCATTCAAGATGAACTTTAGACATATTTTTAACATCCTCATGCAATAGTGAAATTATTCAGAATAGATTGTGGATCCAATACAGTGACGGCTGAAAATATGTATAAATCGTTTATTTGAAATATTGGAATAAAAATATACACTACCTCAAAGTAAGACTGTGGTGCAACTCACTGATTCACAAAGTAGCCGAATTGGGCATAGGGATTTATTCAAATGTTACGTAAAGTGACAGTTTGGGAGGTTGTATAGTATTTGTAATAAATTGTAACGCTTTATTTATGGGGGAGTCTTTTGAGAGGTATTTGTATTTTCCATCATACTTACGTTAGTATTGAACAGACTCACAAAAAGAACGCAAAAAATAAAAATCGAACATTTGAAAATTTAGTGTTACTAATGTTTTTACCCGCACTGTAGACTTGTAGTGTAGGACTGTATACGGTTATATTCGTGTATGAAATTAAGTTTTTGGTGTTAGGAAAAAAACTTCAGCTTTGTCTAAAAGATGTATTTTTAACATTAATAAAGTGGTGTTACTTGGGCACCTTCTAATTCATTTGTCGGAAGCATACTTTTGGATTTGTTCCACTTCCAACAACCCTATCCACAATCAAGCGCTAGTCAAATGATTTGCAAACTCAAAACATTTGATAGTTTTAGTTCTTTGGCTAGATCGCGTACCGATAAATACGGATTTGGCTGCCGTTCGTACAAAAATGCTGCAAAATGTTATACGTTATTATGGCGTTACTTATTTCAGTGGGATATACTTTTCTCTAAGTGATGCTGCACTTTCTTTTCAGTTTGCAGCGTTTCCCATACCTCGTTCTACGACAAAAAAGGGGCCAACCACGGTGAAATTATATTAATTGTGGCTCTGCTTGAAACTTTATTTATTGGTATATTCTTCAATTAATTCTACGTGTGGGTGACGCAAAAAAAAATCAAATCTGTAATAAGAAAGATTTTGAGCGAATGATATTTGCTAAGTAATTTGAAAAGAAGCAAACATTACATTCTTCAGCCATGCGTTCTCCGAAATAGAAAACAGAGAACCCCATATACGAATTACTGGCTGCTCTATGGGCATCCAAATTGAATCACATGTGATTGGACAGCCAATGGTCCATGCGCTGGATATGGAAATTGCGTTGGGTCTGGTCCAAGCGAGAAACACTAGAAGCATAAATAGGATCATTATCGCCACAGAATTAAGCTACCCTCCAGCCCCAAAGTACGGAACAATAGCCTGTTTATTAATTGAATTGCTTCTGCCGCATCTCAACTGGTTCCTGGCGGCTTTGGGTTTTGGGACAAGTGACAAGCGTGGAATTAAATTATTCAGTTAGCGGCCCATTGATTTCCAATATCAGATGCGGACGTCTGCTTTACATCGACGTCGTCCTTGCAATCCTACCGGTATTGTTTCAGATTGGATATTAAGGAGTGAGATGGGCTGTGGTTCAGGATAGCTACAATGTGGGTTAAATGTGGGAGCTCACGGATAGTCACTTTGATTTTAGTTTACAGCACAATTCTTTGCGCCGTGTTTCTATCGTGATATGGGTGGACATTTAAAATTGGTTAACCAAGCCTCAAGGCTTAAAAACAGAAGCAGGACAGGAAAAACATACGCTGTTGTTGGCGAATTTTATTATTATCTCTAAATTCGATCTATGTAGTTGACCAGCGGTCATTTTAACCTGTCTATCCATAGTGAAATGGGTGAATGGTGTGACACATATGTATTCGTAAAAAAACAGAATCATATATTTTCGTATGTAAGGGTTCTTTTTCGGAGGTCAATTCCAGAAATGATTGATCAATAGATGTAAAACATAAAATACAAATACAGTATGTGTCCCTTGACTAATCGATTACATTTTTTACAATAACTAATAATGTGTTAAAGCTGTAAGCGAGATTCAACTTGTTACCCACTTACTCTTAGAAATTTCACACGAGACGTAATTTATGTTTGAAAAGAATCTGGGAACAGAAAGACTTAGTGTAAAATTATGTCTCCTGAAACTGACACATACGCAATTCGTCGAAATATGGGTTTGATTGAACTTATTTTCTCATCTCTTTTAACTCATTCTTATGTGCTAAAGGCAGAGATAAGGTGCGACTCAAATCTCTTTGAGTGCAGCACGCGCTGCTACGGGACAGCACATTAAATTTCAAAGAGACGTGAAAGTGCAGTCTGTACTCTCGTGCACCCTGTTGTGCCGTGCGCTCAAAGCCACACATCTCATTTCGAACTTGCTCTCGTCTCTTTGGGCGTTAACGATTGCACTCTCCCTTGTCGTCTCTGTGCAAACACAAGTGCAAAAAACAGACACGGCGGCAGGCCCAACTAGTTTGTGAATAAGGAGTTTCATAAAATGTTACCTCTTTGAACCAGTACAATGCCTTTTTGTTACTAGCATCAAAAATTTTCATTTTGCTACCATTTAGTGTAGCATGAGCCACAGCACAGAGTAAAGCACTGAGTAGATCACTGTGCATTAAAGGGTGATAAGGTCAAAATTTGGTCAAGGGAAAACGCGTGTAAATCGGTGAAATCGTTTATTTAAAAGATCAAATTAAATTTCTTTTTCAAGTTCAATTAGTATAAAATTCAGGAAAAATATTCAGTTAGGCTTCCGCTTTTCCAAATCCGAATTGCCGGGCCTTACGCTTGACCCCTGCCATCAGATTTTGTACAGCCACCTTGTCCACCTTCTTCGCCGCAGAAAGCCAGTTTGCCTTGAACTGCTGCTCGTCCTTAGCAGTTTTTTTGGTCTTCTTTAGATTCCGCTTGACAATAGCCCAGTATTTCTCAATTGGGCGGAGCTCTGGCGTGTTGGGAGGGTTCTTGTCCTTGGGAACCACCTGCACGTTGTTGGCGGCGTACCACTCCATGGCCTTTTTACCGTAATGGCAAGATGCCATATCCGGCCAACACAGTACGGAACAACCGTGTTTCTTCAGGAAAGGCAGCAGACGTTTATTCAAACACTCTTTCACGTAAATTTCTTGGTTGACAGTCCCGGAAGCTATGAAAATGCT
The DNA here is from genome assembly GCA_034211315.2 of Aedes japonicus. Classification (NCBI taxonomy): domain Eukaryota; kingdom Metazoa; phylum Arthropoda; class Insecta; order Diptera; family Culicidae; genus Aedes; species Aedes japonicus. The sequence continues at coordinate 135,938 of JASCZW010003661.1, read as the reverse complement.
GCTTTTCAAGCCACAGGTACAGATGGCTTCCCAACCAGATATTTCTTTGCGAACTTTGACAGTTTCGTGTGCTTGAAAATATCTGCTACCTTTCCCCTTCCTTTTGCAGTATAAAACTCCTGTCCCGGAAGCTGCTTGTAGTCGGCATTGATGTAGGTTTCGTCGTCCATTACCACGCAGTCAAACTTCGTCAGCATCGTCGTGTACAGCCTCCGGGATCGCGCTTTGGCCGTCGTATTTTGTTTATCATCGCGATTTGGAGTCACTACCTTCTTGTAAGTCGATAGTCCGGCTCGTTTTTGGCTCGATGCACGGTTGTAGACGATACACCCAGCTTATTTGCGGCATCTCGGAGAGATAGGTTAGGTTTCGCTTGAAACTACCGGCAACTCTCTTTGTCGTCTCAGCGGCTTCCGGTTTTCGATTTCCCCCCGATCCAGACTTCCTGGCTGTCGACAAACGTTCCCCAAACACTTTAATTACATTTGTAACGGCTGATTTGGCAACTTTTTGCGATTTTGCCAACTTTGCGTGCGAGTAGCTCGGATTTTCGCGATGCGCGAGCAAAATTTTGATACGCTGCTCTTCTTGCTTGGACGGCATTTTGACAACTGAAGAGTGAATTCCAAAATCAAAATAGGAGCAACATTCTACACACACACACCTTCAAAATGAGGGGTGTTCAGGTTTTTTAAATGCAAAATTGAAAGACATACGTCAAGTTGATATTGACCAAATTTTGACCGTATCGCCCTTTACTCTTTGTCTGTGAGAGAGTTGCGCATGTGCGGCTATCTGTCTCTCGTGCTGCTACGGAATCTCTCGCACATTCGTGTTGTGCGCTCTTTTGAAACAGGAGACGCACACTTGAAATTGGGTGAAGCACTTGCCTATTTTGCACTACTCTGTGTTTTTCTACAATCCCTGGCTAAAAGACGCTTGCATGTATCGGTCTCAAAGGACAGAAATTTACATGACATTTTGGTAATGTGTAGCAGGTCTCTCTGCATTCACATTTAAATTCCAATTGCCAATAAATTATACCCCTAGGTTTAGTACATCACACTATTACCACAGTACACTACAAACTGCTGGAATATAAAGCTGAAATCGATGATGTAATGTAGGGAAATGACCAACTGAAAGTATGGGCTTGGATTGTAGATTCTAACAGCCAACCTTGAAACTACACACTTAAAAATTATGAATTTTACACGAGACCTAATCCATGTTTGTAAATAGTCCGGGAACGTAAAGTCGGGGAATGTAATAGTCGGGGAACGTAAACAAAGATTTCGTGTAAAATTATGTCTCCTGAAACTGAAACAAACGCAATTCGACAAAAGATGTGTTCGGTTGAATTTATTTTCTCATCTCCTTCAACACATTCTTATGCGTAAAAGGACGCTTGCATGTGTCGGTCTCAGGGACAGAAATTAACACGAGATTTTGGTAGTGTGTAAACATAAAGACTGTACTCGATGAAATTTGGACACACGCAATTGTTCGTAACTTTTTAGCGTGTGGGTAAAAATTATTGAAATTTTCACTGAATGTATTTCATTGTGTTGTGTCAATTGTGTAATGAGTTTCGTGAAAATCGGTCGAGTGATTTCAGTGATGGCTTCGAATGAAGAAATAGTGCGCCAACAAATTTTGGGCACTCACTTCGAAAACCCAAACGCTTCTCATCGATGGATCGGAAAACAGCTCAGAATCGCACATTCAACCATATCTCATGTACTCAAAACGTTCAAGGACCGTAAGACAACCAAGCGGAAAAATGGTAGTGGCAAAAAACGTGGCACATCAAATCCGGAGAAGGCCAGGATGGTATTGAACCAATTTATGCGTTATCCCAACATTTCGATCAGGGATGTTGCGAAAAAGGCGAAAGTTTCAGTTTGTTTTGTGCAGAAATTACATTACGGATTACATGTGTACTAGGTCCGGAAGGCACCGAACCGGAGCGATAAACAGAATTCGGTGGCCAAAACTCGTGCTAGAAAACTGTACAGGGTGTGGCTCACAAAACCGGTCTGCATTGTGATGGACGATGAGACCTACATTAAAGCCGACACCAAACAAATGCCAGGACAGGAACACTACGTCGCCACTTCTAAGTTGGCCGTTCCGGAGAGTGTACGGAAGAAGAAACTGTCGAAATTCGTCAAAAAATTCTTTGTCTGGCAAGCGATCTGCGGATGTGGCAAAATGAGTCAGCCCTTCATCACCTCTGGACCGTCAACTGACAAATCTACAAGGACGAATGCCTCCAAAAACGACTTCTGCCCTTCTTGAGATCTCACGATGGCCCGACACTGTTTTGGCCGGATTTGGCATCTTGCCACTATGCCCGGCCCGTCTTAGACTGGTACAAAGGTAATAATGTAGTGTTTGTACCAAAAGACGTCAACCCTCCAAACACTCCGGAACTTCGCCCAATTGAAAAATGTTGGGCAATCATGAAGGCAAAGCACGTTAAAACTCCAAAACTGGTAGAAAATGAACTTGAACTAAAGAAAGTGTGGTTAAAAGTAAGTAAGCAAGTCGGTCCTATCATTGCCCAAAATTTGATGAAAGGGGTCAAAGCAAAGGTGCGGGCACTTGGGTTGGGAGAAGAGGTTCAATAAACCAATGATGTCAAAACTTAACCATTTACTAGTACTTTATTTCCAGAAAGTTTGAAAAGAACCGGGCTCAAGGAAAATTTTTGGTGACCTATTTTGTGTGTCCAAATTTCATCGAATACAGTCGTTAATACGCCCGTTATGAAGAAAAACTTACTCCCGAACAGCAAGATACGACTTCAGCCCGAACAGCAAGATGCAACTCAGCTATTTGTATGACATCGTAACTAAGAATTTAGTAAAAGCTCATAATTCGTCAACCAACATCTACAATCTCCGTCATCGCAAGTTTGCAAAAGCATTCGTTGGTATATCGAAGGAACATGAAGTTTTCCAACGCTGTGGAACATTATAATGCTAAATACGGTCGTCAGTTTCTTTCTTGCCGAGTGAAAAACAAAAAACACGGCACATCGTCGTATGAATTGGAGGACCTTACATGAAAGAACCTCGGAGTCTGGCCGGCCGCTCATCTGAAGCCCGGACAATTTAAATACATTTAAGCTGAACAATGCATTAGGTCCTAAGTAACACTGAGAGATTCTCTTCGTCGACTTTCTCTTTGTTTAAAAGTTTGTCTATTAAACGATTAATACAAAAGTTATACAAAAACCTAATGAATGGAGTTAAGCTTAAGGTGCGAGCGGGCGGGTCGGGCATTGAAGTTGAATGAAATAAATCGTCAAGCGCTTACTAATGGGTTATATTTTATCATCCGAGAGTTTGAAAAGGTTCGGTCTACTAGGTAATTTTCTGCAGCATTTTTTTGCGTGATGCAATTTGATGTAGAACACCCTCTACCTTTACAAGTACCAAACAGTCTAGGAAAGAGAAAGTGGATCCCTTAATTTATGCTAAGTGCTCTGTTAACACACGTTCAAAACATCAATCCAAATAATTCAATTCGCTCAGTCGATTGAAGAAAAATCAATTCTCAAGGGATGATAAAACCATCAATCGAAAACACCGATCGTACGATAAAAAAAACGCGAGAATTGCCTTTGGAGTGAGCACGGTAAAAAACGAAACCGAGAAGGACGGTGAAAGGTGCTAAATATTGCTTTTTTATGAGCGTGCTCCCTGTTTCTGCTCTGTCCGATGCAGTCCCATTCATCCTTTCGATTTTTGCACACCTTCATCATCTAATGACCATATTTAAATATTTATGATCAGCTTTATCCGTCACAAAGCGTGAGTTTACCTATTGGATTCGATAGCTCCCACGTTCAAGCATGGATGTTTTGTATAATCCAATTGATCTGATCGTTTCATAATGGATTTGCGTAGGTATGTTTGAATTAGGGAAAATAAAGATCAGTAGCTCCAATAAAGTGTTTCATTTCCTATGATGTGGAAACGCCCGAATCGTAGGCATGTGGCATGTGCGAAAATGGATGCTTTATTATTCTCTCCAATGGCATTATTTACGACTATCGACCGCTACTAGCAGAGGCCATTTGGTTTGCGTTGCCGTATCACCCGGGTATGATGTTCCGTTAGATTTTGTTTTTGATGGTCTCCAGCGTGGCGGCTTAGTTTTTATTAAAATTGCCTCCCATTCGGCCTCTGTAGAGCCATTGTAGGAAGCCAATAACCAACAATGGGTTTTTGAGTTGCCAAGCGTGGAGGTATGTGGAAATGACCATGGTTGCCATGAAAGTCACATAGCAGGCTTGTTTTTCTGAGTATTGAATGACATTTGAATTGATGTCGGAGAGGACAGCCAAAAAAGCACCCGAGCGCCGCGTGTGGTAAAATGATCCGAAGTGGTTTTATTTGCTTTGCCAATCATAACTTCAATACCAGGATTTTCACGGTCGTTGTTGGGAGGAAGCATTCAGGTGGTAGATGAAAGAAAATGCTAACATACATCCACGTTGTTGTTTTTTGTAAAACTGTAAACGTGATATGGAAAATTGTTGTGCAGTTTTGATATCAAATTATTAATTTGTCGTTAATCAAAGTAGACCAATTCTATTACATGAAATACTTAATGTCTATTTATCCATACCAGGTTCCCTGCTTAAACTTGTAAAGAAAACTTTTTTAAGTGTGTTTTTGTTCATTGCTACATCAATCATTTCGCAATATTTTTTATAACAGCACATCATTCTATTTAGTAACTCATTCTCGGCATAATTAGTTCTTTGATTGATAATATAAAAACAAATTTCTATTTCTAAGAATACGAGTGGGAGTATCAAAATTTGGGACACTTAAAGATCTTTAAGAATTTCAAGTTAAACTCAGATGTTAAAACAATAGAAGACTGGATGACAAAGAAGACAAACTACGACGTTCCCTTTAAAGTAGTTAAATCAAGCCGCTATGTATGGGAGTTTGGTGGGTCTAGTTTACGTCCAGGTTTCATTGTGTTTTACACGGATGGGACGAAAATGGAAGAAAATACTGGAGCCGGGGTTTATGGCCATGGAATTAGAAAAGCTTTATAAGTGGGACAAAGTCCAACGGTATTTTAAGCAGAAATTCATGCCATTATTGAATGTAAGAATGTTTGTTTAACGAGAAAATTCAGATCTGCAAAGATCTGCATTTTTTACGATAGTCTAGCAGTTCACAATGCACTTAAAGCTTTTACATATAAAAGTCTAAGCTAGTGTGGGAATGCATTATTTCTCTAAGACAATTGGCCAGTAGGAACGAAGTTACTTCATACTGGGTGCCCGGTCATTGTTCTAATGAAGGAAATGAAAAAGCTGACAGCCAGAGAAGATTCAGCATCAAATTTTATTGAGTGTGCTCTGAGGACTGAAATAAAAAATTGGGAAATGTCCATGGTAAAATCAAACTGGAACGCTACCGATACATGCAGACAAGCCAAGAGATTTATAATACCAAGTGTTGTAAAAGACCAGATCTTACTAAATCTAAGTTAAAAAGGCCTTCGGGGTATTACTGTTCTATTAACTGGTCACTGCCCGAGTAGGTATCACCAAACCAAAATTGGAAGAATTTATTCTAAGGAATGTCGTTTTTTGCCAATTTAAAACTGAAACTGCAGCTCTAGAGTATTATTCAAAATATTGACAGGAAAGTGGTAACTAGAGTTCCCCGAAACATGACAAAATTATCGTGGTAGGGTATTAGACTTTATGAAACAAGTCGAGCCTAACTAGGATCAGGGGCTATGTCAACCAATGTCCTTCACAGCTTATTTGTGACAGAATATTTGACTTAAACCATATCAAATATGGGCCATACAATAATAATCCTAATGAATGGATGCAGATGTGTTTTGTGTAGAGCCAAAAGAAGAAAAAAAAATCAAATTTAGGTTTGATAATATTTCTGTAGTATTCACTCATTGTGCAATAACGTCGTTTATAAAAGCTATCATTGCTAACTGTCTTCGCTTCTTAAGCTCATCTTAATTTATCAACATGCATCATAATGGTAGGGATAATGTCGTCCAACCGAACTTACGTAGAGCAAACAATAAAAATTGTTTTGGACTAATGGTTTTCATGAGTATCTTGATATGGAGCCCAAAATATACTACATTATTCAAGAAGGGGTCTCACATACACACTTAGATTTTTTTACAGTATACTGTAATTTTTTACCGGAATATGAAACAGCTGAACATTCGGTAATCGATTCGGTAGTTTTTTAACTTTACAATACGTTCAGTAAATTTAACTTCGCTACTGAGCTGTCAAAACTTACCGAAATGTTCTGTAAATTTTGCTGAACGATTGGTAACGCGCGCTGTCACATTTTTACCGAAAATAATGTTAAAAATTCACAGTTGTTCATCAAAATTTACAGATTCGTTTGTAAACGTTTTTGTTGTTGATTTCCTTTCTTCCTTTCAACATTAGAGATAATTAAAATTAATGAATATATTTTTTGGCATATATTTGCGATTCATTGTTGATTATGAGGATTATTCTTTAAACACGTACATTTCATTCAATGATACTTGGTTAACATGGCGCCCGAGACCCTCCACATATCCAGGGATCGGCAGACCGCAGAAAAAACACACGATGGGTTCTTCTTCCTCCATCTATATATATATGTGTTTTATATTTCATATATATATATATATATATATATATATATATATATATATATATATATATATATATATATATATATATATATATATATATATATATATATATATATATATATATATATATTAGGCTGATGCAAAATTCGGAAATATTTGCACCCCTGCTTAATCGACGCCACTGGGGTCCTGATAGTCCCCAAAAATTTTTAACACATTTGGTTTTAATTTGGCTTTGCACACGCTATTCACATAGTTTGTATGGGAATTAGTATGAAGAATCTCAAACTTACACTTCCAGATCCCTAACATCTTCATATTATGTCCTTAAACCAAATCTTATATACATTCATGTAGTTTAAGTTCTCAACTATTAAAATGCCGAAGATACCTGACATGTAAATTTTATACAAAAATAGTTATTCAACAAATATAATAATAAGAAGTAAAAATATGTAATGTATATAGAATATATAAATATAAAATATATAAAATATATGTAATGATATAAATAAAATAAAATTCATAAAATATATAAAAATAAAATATAAAAAACATATAAATAATAAGAAAACAAAAATAAGAATAAAACATCATACCAAAAGTGTGTATTTTATGTTTTATTGAATAACTATTTTTGAATAAAATTTACTTGTCAGATATCTTCGGCATTTTGATAGTTGACAACTTACACTATATGAATGTATATAAGATTTGGTTCAAAGGACATAATATCAAGAGTTAGGGATCTGGAAATGTAAGTTTGAGATTCTTCATACTAATTCCGCTACACAACTTTGAATAGCGTGTGCAAAGCCAAATTAAACCAAATGTGTTAAAATTTTTTGGGACTACTCAGGACCCAAATTGGCGTCGATTAAGCTCAGGGACCAAACATTTCAAATGCATTTTAATTTTACTTACGGAAAACATTTCTTGCTCATTCATCAAGGACTCCAATTTTGTCCAATATTTGATCAATTTTTGGCACTTACTCTTGGCTGCACCGTCAAACAACAGAACTGGCGAACATTCGAACTTTAAAATGGCGGCAAAGGTCGAGTTTGACAACATGTAATAAATTTACAATTGGTTCGGTACTTGTTTTACAGTTTATTTTGCAAAAGAATAAAATTACGGTACATTTGTAATTTTTTTACAGTGTTGAGGAACTGCAATGATTTACAGTTTCGATCGGTATTTTTATTTTACAATTTTCGGTAGTTTTCTATAAATTACAGAAATCCAGTATTTTTGATTGCTGGAATTTTGTAAAATGTCATATTTTACAAAATTTTCGGTGAAATTTCTGTTTTACAGACCCAGTTTAGCAAAAAAAGTACCGAACATAATTTTGGAAATATAGTGTGTATGCTATGTTCAACGTTTTGATTGTGCATGGATCTTTAGAGTAAAAGCTAAATCATTTAATGAACCCTAGCATGTTTTTTGCCGTATGTATAATGTTATTATAGTGATCAACAAACGTTAATTTTGTATCCTAGAGAGTTTGAGCTGTTAAGTGGAATACCTGTAACTAGAAATCAGAAGAAAAATTTTCCATTAAATTCCAAATACCTTTGCGTATCTTGACAGATACGCGTATTTTGTTTTTATATTAGTAAGTCATAGGATTAAAATACGGACCTTGATGCCTGCCAACATCGTCAGGAAAATAGACGCGGAGTTCATCAAGGACAGCATCAAACGACTATTCAACAAACTGGACCGGAAAACTTTGGAGTGCTATTCTCTCCACCAACACAGCCAGGACTATCACTTCTAACATTTTTAAGGAAGGACAGAAACAAAAACACACCAACGAGAAGGAAATTCGCATCGTTAAGGAACTGAAGTCAAATTCGTTTTCCACCTAAAAGCAACCAAAGGCAACAGAATAGTCATCATGGATAAGGAGCACTACGACAGGCAGATGGCTTCTAAGATCAATAATGGTCCTTATAGACAGTTTCGAGTAGACCCCCTATTAAACATGGTGAAACACGTGGATAAAACACTAAAGGAGTGTAAAGCAGTATTAGGAGATGCAGCAGCCTCTTTTCGCGAACCAAACCCCATCCTTCCCAGAAATAAAGGTCTCCCAAAAGTCCACAAACCCGGAAACGAAATGAGGGAAATTGTTTCATCTGTACGATTCCCAGCCCATAAGCTAGCAAAATGGCTAATTCTTTTACTAACAAGGTACAAGGTATCTCCGAGCAATTTCCAACAAGCTCAGTCCACAACCCTCAAGAATTTATACAACAGCTTCAGACATCAGGTCATACAAATAATATTGAGGTAATGGTATCTTTCGACGTCACGGCCATTTTTCCTAGTGTACCGATTACGTAATTAACCTTCTAGAAGATTGGCTTTTGAAACAAGGAGATGTGTTGGGTTACCGGACCAACCAATACTGATTGGGGGGTAATTAATGACTGCCAGCTGTGAGGTGGAAAACACTTGGCGTCTCCATAAGTGGACTGTAATTTATTGGATTTGAGGTTTCCTTTAGAGTTCTATCTCGACACACCACACATCCGTCCATCTATCACACTGCACACATAATTTGTCCTTTGCACTCAACATTCTAACGCAATACACATAGTTCGTTCACATACATTTTATTTACAATATTTAAGGTATTACAAACTATTACGTCACACACAATTAACACAGAACATTATCCATTGTGGCTCTGCTCCCATCCATCCTTCCTGAGAGTCAGAGCCGACACGACTATTGCATAGTAGATGGACCACTATCCAACAACCAGATGATCCAAAGCGGTGACGTCACCGATAACGATCGCTGTCGCTATCGGTCGATGTGGTAGGAAGAAACCGTCTCGGATCGGAGGAACGATCGTTGGGAGAGAAGTCCTCTCATTCGGCAGTGGCGTAGCAAGGGTAGGGCGATGTTACTCCCGAACAGAGATGAAACAACATGAAAGCAAAAGGTGCGAATGTACCATAAGCTGACTCGACTTTGCATGGAAGAGAACTACTTAACTTTCAGAGGATCATTCTATAAACAATTAAAATGAGCCCCTATGGGAAATCCTCGATCCCCCTTCCTCTGTGAACTGTTTATGGCAAATTTGGAAACAATCCTAAAAGCGAAAGGATTACTCCCAACTCGTTGGTGAAGATACGTCGACGACTTCTTCGCCGTAGTGAAACAAGACGTTCTCTCCTTAATTCTCCAAGAAATCAACAATTTCCACAAGTACATTAAGTTCACTCATGAAGTAGAAAAGGATGGTAAACTTGCATTCCTCGACCTTCTAGTATAGTGACAGAATCATTGTCAACATTTCCTTTAGAGTTTGAAATCTTCAGAAAACCCACAAACACCCAAAGATTCATCCATTACACTTCACACCACTCTTTTCAGCAAAAAAATGGCCACTTTCCACCACATGATCCACCGGATGTTGACCCTTCCTTTCAACAAAACTGGAAAAGCCAAATAATTAGCATAAATCTTCGAGACTGCCAGACTCAATGGGTACGAAAAGAGGACATTCAAGCGATCATCAACAAAAAGGAAAAACATCTTCAAAGGAAATCACAAACAACCCTCTCCGACTCACCTGAACCCCTAAAAGATATATCCGCCCCCTTTGATAAAGACATTACGCAAAAACTGAAACCACGACTTAGGGAATTTGGTTTAGACTTAGTTTTCTCTAATGGGCACAACCAATTAGCATCGTTGTTAGGCACCACCGAAGATTCAGTAGACACATAAGGCAGAGCATGGGTTTACAGAATCAAGTTTTAACAATGTCAGCAAATGTTTTGAACAGCAGTTGTGAAAATTACATGGTTAACAAACAAAATTAACAGTAATCGACCAAGATGAGAACCAGATGTCACATTCACTACTGAGGACAAATTTCCCTCAAGTCTTACTCTTTGTGTTCTACCAGTACAAGTATGACTGCAACTACTTTAATAGTCCTCAATTGAATCCTAGCTACGATAATTTGAAAAGCAATAAAGATATGTCGACTCTCTCAAATGCTTTACTAAAGTCAATTTATTATGCCTCTACAAAATTTCTTCTATCCATTGCATTAATAGAAAATGTAACAGAGTTTAATAAATTTGTTGTCGTTGAACGTCCCTAACTTAAGAAAAAATATTGATTATAGACTCGAACAATTTTTTATATCTGCTTTTTTGCCACTTTTGCATATCGGAATGAAAAACGATTCTTTGCAAATTGATGGAAGAATACTGGATTCTAGAGAAAGGTTAAACAGCCAAAACAAAGGTTTCGCTAGTGCCGTTGATACTGACTTTAGGAATACTGGCGACAAACCATCTGGTCCTGCACCCTTTGATACATCCAAAGTATTTAAAGAGAGTAAGATTTCGTTGAGGGATACAGTTTCTACTGAAATATAACTCAGTGGCTAAGGAAGGCGTTTTTTTAGTGTGTAAAGTACTAATAATCGCTATCATTTTCGTCATGACGTAACACCTTGAAAAAAATCTGCAAATAAAGGACTGATCTCTGTAGCGTACACCCCTAGTGCAGCAACGCACCGCTTATCCAGCTGTCAAAACCGATTGCCCCTTCATCGTACAGTGACACTGCATCCAATTAAAGAGAGGCGGCAGACAAAAAAAACCTCAGAAGAGCTAGAGAAGTTAATATATTTTCTAGACTGAAGAAGTAAATTGTATAATTTTCATAAAATCCTATCAATAATCCTGTGAGTTAGATTGAAATAACCTCAGGTTACGTGAAGGCTTGCAACAAGCCTTCTATGTAGTAGCCGCAACATTTTTAAAAATATCGTCTACCCGAACCGAATCTATCTAAGATGTCGTTAAAGCCGAAGAAAGGAAAGCTAGTCCAGACCTCGGAATCAAGTTGCACTTCCTGTCATGCCGTGGATAATAGTCGCATGGTCGCACTTGGTTCCACTACGACTGTACTGGTGTGTCACAAGGAAACGCGACGAGAGAATCCTCCGGTGACAATCTCACCCAAGTGCAGTAGATAAAGCTAAATGGAGGATCATGCTCTCGAATTAAGGTACATCGAGAGGAGTCACCAAATATTGATGGAAACCAGTACCAACGCTTTTTTCTGAAGGCGATATAAACTCGTCCGGATTTCTCCACTGACATTCGTCTCCACACAGGGAATCCCTTCGTCCTGACGCGCAGGAATTTGTTCCGCAGCCGAGCCACCATTCCAATCAATTACAGCAGAGTGGTTTAGATCAAATGTTACTGAATAGGAGCCAATTGGCAAAGAGGCAAGAAGTTTTCAGGGAAATTACCCTACTTCGACCGTTCATGCTTGTGGATTGGACGATAATCGTATCGCTACTGCAGGAGCTCGGCGATCGCTTACCACCAATGATAAAACTTAATTGGGCCATGTATCAGCCAAGCAGCCAATACCCGCGATACTCTGTGCGCTTTCAGTGACTGGCTGTATACCAAAGCGGAGGCTGCAAGTACCGTGACCATTCCACCCTCGTCTTCAGATGAATACTCGTGGTTTGTGGGGATTATACCACAGTCGCTGATCCAGAAGTGCAAATCGGCCAAAGAAATTTGAAGCACACTCCAGAACCACTACCAGAAGACGTGCCTAACGACAAAGATGTCGATCTTGAAGAAAATATGCAATGCTACGCCGATGGGGACAGTATGGAGAGCTGGATTGGAGCTTCGATCAGCTTAGTGGGCTTCGTGGTCAATAGATTAGCGGCATTACCCGTCGTTCAGGCGATTGTAATGGAGTGAGGGTTTGATTCCCACTCCAGTTTGTGGAAAGTTTCGCAAAAAAAACGAGAATGTCCATACTGGTCCACTGGGTCCTAGGTTAAGTTGTCCGTTGTAATTCGCTCTATGTTCAATGTTCAGTCTGTACAGTCTGTACAGAACGTCGAGTTGAATACGGTGTACTGTCGTTTAAAAAGAACTCTAACAGTCGTTCTTGATCTGAGGAGTCTCCCATCATCTTTCGAAGTGCGAACCAGGGCGTTGGAGAGCCTCCTGGAGGATTTCGTTGACGTTGTCAAGAGGAAATTAGTGGACGATGCTTTTAAATAGGATGAGAAATCTGGTCAAATGATTGCAGTATTTTTCATTCACATAAATATATACACTATTATATAAATATTTCATGGGAATGGGAGGGACCATCAGGGCACCCGATTGAAGCACTCTGGATTTGGAGAGTGGGAATGTCAATTCCCCATTGCTAACAGTTTGTGAATAAAGGGCGGGCTCTTTTCCCCGCCCATTGGGGCATCCTCATGTTAGATAGCTTACACTTTTGACAAATTGTTCACTCTTGTTGCTGGAAAAAGATTCTTTAAAACCCTGTGGAAACGTATAAGTGATGTAGCCTATTGATCCACCCAACCCGTTCTTGGCCCTTCATACAATGACATGATTAGAATAATCAGTGGTTATCAAAGCTTTATCATGTCTAGCAGAGAGGAGAGCCCATTGCTGTCGGACTAACGTGCTACAATGGGTGGTAGTACATATCATACATCATACATCAAATAAAACTAAGTACGAACGTTTTTTTTCTGCAATCTGGCGCAATTTTACGTGGTGTGTAGATAACCCGCAATTTTGAAATACAAAATATCGAATTGACTCACATTTCTAAATAGAAACTGCATCATTGAAATTTTGAAAATTCAAGAGAAACAAGAGAAAGTTGTGCAGAATCTAATGAGAGGTAGGAAGTAAAAAAGAGCGTTCTTCACAAATTAAAAGTAAATATTCAAACTTCCGTGAATTCGATCATATGTCTGTTTAATTTCATATATATAAAGCATACTTATCAATTTGTTCCAAACTAAATATTTTTTTCTGAGAAACGGGTGTCCATTTTTTTTAATGAACAGTCTTTATAAATGCCTAAGAAGACAACGTTGTTGCTATTATCTATAAATGACACGATTTTTAAATATGTAGATCCAAATTAGTTGCCTGCTAGCAAAGTTGCTTAGTTTCGAAGAAACCTTTAAATAAATGCAAGTTCTCAGAGCTTTTGGAAAAGTAAAAGCAAATCATAATCATGGATCAAACTTCCGAAGAAAGCTGAAATAATCTCCGAAGAGTTAAAAATAAACATATTGCTAACTAAATACGATACCGGGTAGCAAAAAACGACAAAAAAGGTAACAGTATAGAGCATTAATCAAGCTTACAGTTCTGAACAAAGCTCGAAATTCATCAAGACATAAAAGTATCGTACCAAGCCTGTATCTAATATTTTTCTTATTTTCCCCAAAAGAATACCATAAAATGCCAACCCTTACAGCTCAAATTGAATATCGATCAGTAACAATGCCCCATACCCCTATCAGGTTCAACGAAGCCACACGCACACCGAAGTTCGAACTTCCAGCTGACCACGTTCACATCCCACATTACTTCCATGCTATTGCCCGTGAGGTCGTATTAGCATAAATCATCTAACGCGACGATTTACATTGCTCCTCGCCATCGCAAAGAAAGTGAACGCATAAAATTTAACGACCAAACTTTTCCTCCCAAGATAGATACCGATGCCTCCCGAAAAGACTGCTTGGCGAAACTTTAAAATCCAGCTCATTGGGCCAAACAGCCGAGTAAATGTTGCTTCCAGTTCACAGTAGGTAATGTCGCAATTATTCTTCCTGTGTGCATCCATGGAAACGTAGCAATGAGCACCGTTCGAGTTGGCGGGAAGCAAGCAGTATTTTAAAACCTCTCAATTATGTGGCAACTCGTCAAAAAGTTAAACACATGTCCAGCAAGTATTCGACACGTGATTTACATGACTGGCAGTGCGCTTCCAGCCATCATTGGAGTTGCCTACGCATCACGAGAGAATGACAGGTTCAAGCACCGACCCAAGCAGGCTACGAAAAAGGGTTCACAACCCAGTCAGCGTCAATTATAGCAATGAAAGGAATAATTATTTGCATAATAACGGTCATTACGGAACCATCGCTTTCTGTGCTGCTCAGTGAGCAAATGCATGGGAATTATGTATTGGGCGTAGGAATCTGGATTCCTACACAAGAAGGTCAACTATATAAAACTCAACAATGGCTTTCGATGATCTTTTACGGTGGTCCGCTCGGCTTGGATACCGGAAGTTCATGTAAAAAATAGGTGATTTTTTGCGGTCGACCCGGCATCACAGCATTTTTGGGCGAACTAAGAAGTTTAGTTGTAGGAATTTAGGTTAGTAGTGTGTGATTGATTTTTCGACGTTATAGCAGTCGTGGGTGTGCGTGTTTTATTAAAAACCTAGGGAAGGACTTGCCAGCTGTAAATGAATAAACGGGATCAATAAGCTGTCAGAAATTGAGAAACGCCAGGGAATCAGCTATTAATTTCAAGAGGTCACTATGTTCCTGGTTTGGTCGTGTTACTAGACGCAAATTATAGAATAGGTTGCATATAAAACATAAATTATAGAATAGGTTGCATATAAATGGCTCATCTAATCACAAACCAAATGATTTAAACCAACACAGATAAAAAGAAACATTGAATTTTCTGCGTTTCTAATGCACATAAAGGGAATGCTAGATTTGCCAGAATATAATGGGATATTTCATGTAAATTTTAGCCAAATAACGCCTAAATCCAGCCTGTTGTATGAAAGATTGCCTATATTGTTGTATGGCACATGAGAAGTTGCAAACAATTGCGTTGTTTACGCCTCCTTTAGCTTGGATTTAAACGAGGGGATATTTTACACGCTTGTTAAAAAATATTTTTTTTCTGTGCATGCAGAGTGAATTATTATGCTTTCATTATCGAACGGCCAATAAATCATTTGTGATTTTTTTAACAAAGCAGTTTAAGTTTAGTTTTTAACGTACACGCTAAGATAAGATTACCGAAAATACGGTTTTCATTTTACCGAAAATTAGGTTTTGGTAGCAAAACCTAAAGTATCGGTTTAATTTACCGAAACAAAACGTTTGATTTTACTTAATGTTTCAGTAAAGTGGATTTACAGATTTTATCGTTATATTTTACCTAAATTTGGTTAAAAATTCTTTCATTGAGCTGCTAGCAGTTTCGGTAAAAAAATACCGTACAAAAATAAGTAATTATTAATGTTTTTCCCGGTTTTCCAGCAATACCGAAATTTCGGTAATCCATGTTTACCGATAATTTCAGTATGTGCACTTTTGTGCGATTTTCGGTATTTTTTACCGAATTTTCCGTTTTCTTGTCTTAGCGTGTAGGACTACTGTAGCGTTAATAAATCTTGCTATAGATTTTCGTAGATTTCGATCATTTTGTAAATATAATTAATAATAAAAATATCGCAAACACAAAATATACCCATCCCTACCTTGTCAAAGTAAAAGCCCCTGCAGCAGAAAGCAAACACTAGCACTGTCAAAACTGTCAATTATTTGCTGTTGACAATCCTAAAGCTTGTAGTACACTATTTGTCCAATAGCCAAATATTTGGCATAGGCAGCTAGACAGCTGACAGATATCATAGATGTTTGTCAGATGCCTATCTGCCTATGACAAATATTTGGCTATTGGACAAACAGTGTACTACAAGCTTAAAATACCGTCGTCAGCAACGAACGGAAGGAAAAGCGAATAGCAGCAAATTTTAGTCGAAGTTTTAGGACGATGCATTGGTTTGAAGTCGTGTGATGGACAGTCGGTTAACCAAGCCAGTGGTAAATTTGTAGCCAGCCGGTTGGCGCAATCACGAGGTGCTTGTGTTTGATCTAGTTGGCTGCCATCATTCGGTAAGACGCTATTTTATATATCTCGTTGAAAGCACCACTGCGTTTATTATTACAGCCTACACAGATAAAAAGAAACATTGAATTTTCTGCGTTATCTAATGCACATAAAGAGGGAATGCTAGATTTGGCAGAAAATAATAGGAAATTTCATGTAAATATAGGCCAGATAACGCAAGCCTGATGTATGAAAGATTGCAAACATTGTTGTATACAAACATTGTTTACGCCTCCTTTGGCTTGGAGTTAAACGAAGCGAAATATTACGCGCATGTCAAAATTAAGTATTATTATCTGTATAGTTATTTTTTAATGTTACAGAGGGAGAGACTACATAGCAAAAAATAATGAAAGTTACATGCGATATAAAACGTTTAATAGTAAAAATATATCAATGTCATGCATTGCTTTATTTAATTTTAAATTAAAAACCGTGCACAAAAGCAGAGCATTGATGCGTATTTAATAATACGTCTCATTTCATTGATTCATACATTGCAAAAATAATGAATCCCAGTGAGCCCATTTTTCAATGCATCATGATACGAAATTACGCGACCGTGTAGTTAAAAATCTTCTACCATCGAAATTCATCGCATAAAGCAACGGTTCTGCCTCTCTTGTTTAGCTGTCATTCACCATCCAAACGCAGAGGAAAAAAGAGGATACTTATGAAGAGGGGGAAGTTAGAACAAGAAAAAAACTCATTAAAAAAAATTCAAATGGATGTTTTCACTCACATCAATCGAAACTTTTTTACAATTATAACTGTATCCATGTAGTATACAAAAATATTTTTTTTTCAACAAAATGGCGGCCGTTAGAGTGCGTTGAAAAAGTCGTTGTATTTTGCTTGTGCCGGCTCTCCTGGTCGCAGTTTTGATCTAAAACCTGCTAACCCAAAAAAATAACATTAATTGCATTTACAGTTAGTAGATAAATTGAAAATAAAGGGAAAAAAATAAAAATTTGCACCTTTGGCGTAATTTTTTTTTTAAAATCCACATTTTTACCACCGTTTTATCACATTTTTCCATATTTAGTAATCAAGTATTACAATAATTTTTAATTTATATAGAAGGTAATACTATTATAGAGAAATCCTATAAGTTTCAGCTTAATCGAATAATTAGTTTTAAAGTTATCACCGGCATAAACTTTATACCTGTGCGCGCGAAAAAGGCGTCTTCGAAAAACGAAGAAAAGAAACACTTGAAGTTATTTCGAAAAAAAAAATTCAAGAGCGCATTCTAGGGGAAATTTACTAACTTTTCAATCAAGAAAAACAAATGAATTTTTTGGTCATTCTAACTGGATATCCCCTCTTAAATAGTTAAAGAAATGCCAATTGTCGTTTCTTTTGAAGCCTATTTAATCGATGTCTACGAATTTATTGTGCTCATACTCAAGAGTAGTCCATTAATTATCTGGACTTCCCCAGCAAAAAGAATAAATTCTTCTTAGATATATTGGCCAAGTTTTAGAAAATTTAAATATATTCCCAACTTCATGAGATCCCAGTAATGAACAGTATTTTCTGCTAAAACCAAAGATGTGAGGAGAAAGTAGCAGAAATTGCTCTTCACTACTAGGATCCCATGATGTTGGGAAGATATTTCTATTTTCAAAACATTATCATTTAATTTGGCGCACTATACGAAAGAAAAACTTAATTTGAAATGCAAGTTTGAGAGTTTCTTCATTGCTTGAAAGCATAAACAGAATGTAGTTGTAGAAGGAGATGTTCGCTCATCACCATGAGGCACCAAGAGTGAACAACAATGTTTTTTGGCTAGAATGAAAGATGTGAAGAGAAAGTGTTGAAAGGTCCGTCAGAGTGCGGCAGGTAGGAAAATTAACAGATGTTTTTGAAAATTGAGCGAAAGGGCATGTTTCCAACGGTACTCGAACCATGGACGTCAATCTTTGCCTAACATCCCACTGCGGGGTAGGTTGTAGCGACGGAACAAGTCCGCCACTTCAACAGGCAAAAATTGACGCATGGAAAGACGCTCATGTACCACTGTGGCTTGTATAGTTTATTCTTAGCGATCTATTGTGTGCACTCTGTTTACTGATGCGCACATGGGAGAGGAACTCTCTCCTTTTTTTGGGTTTGTTTTGATTCGCAACGACTGACGATCGGATAAAGGGGCACGCCTTTGAAGAGTACTGTCGCTCACAAATGGTTTAAACAGCGGAAACTTTCAATTAAACCTGATTTATTGCCAACAAAACAAACAATGACAACTGTAACAACACCGAATACTTCATCATTTCTCAATAGTGATGAAGTAACTTGACATACACTAAACAAAGGATACGGGATATACTACAATAGATCAAATTACTGGTCGCAGTGGTTTATGCCCCGAACAGAGAAAAAAAAATTAAACTAGCTAGTTCCAAGGAACTAATTTGATTCGTTTTTTTCAATGTTGAAAATATATTTGGATGTACCGCTACTACTTATAAATGTTTGGTGGGATAAACCAAAATAATAAAAATCTGGCTATTTTTTACTCGAAGAGATTCCCCTTTTTATTTGATGTTGCTTATTTGGACTGATTGGGTTATAAATAAGAAAGCAAAGAAAATGTTCGCGCGCACACACACACACACACACACACACACACAGAAAAAATAATTAATTTTAACAATCGCGTAAAATTTTCCCTCGTGTAATTCCCAGCCAAAGGAGCGTAAACAATGATATTGTTTGCAATCTTTCATACAACAGGCTTGAGTCAGGCGTTATCTGGCTTAAATTTACATGAAATATCCCATTATTTTCTGCCAAATCTGGCATTCCCTTTATGTGCAGTAGATAACGCAGAAAATTCAGTGTTTCTTTTTATCTGTGCAGAGAGAAAATCAATTCAATCAAATCCATATTTTGTCGAATTGCGTAGGTGTCAGTTTCAGGAGACATAATTTTACATGAAATCTTTGTTTACGTTCCCCGACTATTTACAAACATGAAATACGTCTCGTGTAAAATTCATAATTTCTAAGTGTGTGCATATGCATATGAATTTACATGATCGTGTAAATATAAAATTTCCTCTATTGATTTTTTTTTCTACAAGCTTCCGTGCTGATTTTCTCGTTTAGCTGTCATTCAACGTTCAAGAGCGGAGGACAAAACAGTACATTTTGAAAACATCTAAAACAACTTACTCTCGGTTACTTTTAAAAAATATAAATAGTAAGTATATGAAGTAACAATTAATGCATCGTGTGGAACAGGTTTTTGTTACTGTTACAGAACCCTTGTATTTTGAGCTATTCACTGATACTTATCCGGATTCGCCCATTGTAGCAACCAGAATCTTCTCATACACCGATAAATAGAAACATTGGATCACCTGCGTTATCTAATGCACACGAAGGAAATGCTAGATTTGGCAGAAAATAATGAGATACACAGATAAAAAGAAACATTGAATTTTCTGCGTTATCTAATGCACATAAAGGGAAGGCTAGATTTGCTAGAAAATAAGGGGATATTTCATGTAAATTTAACCTAGATAACGCCTGAATCCAGCTTGTTGTATGAAAGATTGCCAATATTGTTGTATGGCACACGAAAAGTTGCAAACAATTTCGTTGCTTACTCCTTCTTTAGCTTGGATTTAAACGAGGGAATATTTTACACGCTTGTTAAAATTAATTATTTTTTTCTGTGTATTTTATGAAAATTTAAGCCAGATAACGCCTGAATCAAGCCTGTTGTGTGAAAGATTGCAAACATTGATGCATGGCGCATCAAAGACTAATTAAACGAGTGGAAGTTTTACGCGCTTGTTAAAATTAATTATTTTTTTCTGTGTAATATGAAAATATTTGTAAATAAATGTAACCATGTTGAATGAAACTTACCTGTTTCTTTTTGATAAACATTTTATCATGATGGAAACATGAACCGCAGTCACAGCCTTAATGTTTTTGTTTTTTAAAGAAATGAATTTCGTATTATTTTGAAATTGATTTTTTTCATTATTTACTATTCCTCCCATGGCTTAAATGTTTCGATAGTCAAGATATTGGTTGGTTGAATAAATAAGCCAAGAATCACACTCTCATTATTATTTTCTCTTCCACTCTCACGTAGAAAAAATACATTTGGATTTAATAATCAACGATGCGAGCTTCTAAAGTAGGTCATGTAATTTTCAATCGAGCAAATATTACAACATGTGATATTTAAGTCGAGTAAATTTAAAGCTTCATGTGATTTTAAAGTTATTTGCATGCTCTCTTTGAGTGCTTGAAAATCAATTGTAAATTAAACAATAATCTTAGCTATTTGGCCCCTCTAGGCTCCACGGAAACTTGTTCCGGATTGACGGGTCCCAGGACAAATCATCAGATGTACAGAAAAAAGTCTGAGTTTTCATTGTGATGTAAATATCAGAGCGTGTGATATTGTATTTCATTCCATACGAAACAGCAACTTGCATGAAACAGTTCTGACAAAAGCGAGCTTTTGCATACAACATTATCGACAATGTATGGGATATCCCAGAACCTTACACAATTTATAATTTAAATGTTTGTGTTTTGTGACGCTTCATTTATGTGCAAGATATTGAACAGAAATTCACACTTATTTTTCCAGCTGTTTGGCCACAAAACGTTGAGAAATATGCTACTGAAGAAATTTCATGAGTTTTGATATCCATATTGCAAGGGGTTTCCACTGAAAAATTTCATGGTCACTCGGGGCCGCGGGAACCTGTTACAGAATTGCCGTGGCAGGAACATGCCACTATGGAATACAAATAGTTTCTTGGAACTATTCCAAAGATTTTGATATCCATTCCCAAAAATTCAATATATTTTTCAAAATAGTTTTACCATACCGGACCACAGCCCCGGTTACCCAGATTTACGAGAACTCGATGATTTCAAATGGTCATTGCTAATAATTTTCCTGAGGCGAATGAGTTTTTGAATCAAACGGTTTCAAAAGAACTAAAATCGGTCAATAATAGCCAGAGTTATAATCAATTGAATTTTGTGGCTACCCGGGTACACTGTTGATCACTTAAAGGTGTGTTTTTCGTCGAACACATAAATCACAGTGTGAAACTGCTGTTTGATTCTAAGGATTAGAAGATTGATTGTTGGAAGAGGTTTACTAGAACTAGAGAATGTCATTAAAAATTTAAATGATATACATATTTACTGTTTTTTTAAATAACAAGCTCTCTGAAAAGCAACCCTCCAATATGCTCGTGATTCAGGGTATTCGAGAAATTTTCCATTAAAATACATGAATTGTGTTTTTAATCAAGCAAGCAAAAACCGAAATGCCGAAATTACATCTGATGTTTTAAATTCAAGTAAAAATTAAGTCGCATGTATTTTTCAAATCATCAAGATCAGTTTGTACATATATTCTGAATATTTTACCATGCTCCAATTAAAGGGTGTATTCGATAAAAATGGCACACAGAAAATCTTCTGTAACTTTTGAATCGTATGAGTAAAAAACATAGAAACTTGAGTAGATCTTATCCATAGTGTATTATTTACATCTGCCAAGTTTCATAGTTTTACATTCAGTAGTTCCAGTCATGTCGTCGAAAAAAGAAATTGTCCGTGAGAAAATTTTGTGCACTCACAATCAAAATCCAGGGGCGTCCCACCGGTGGATTGCTAAAAGGCTTGGAATTGCAAATACAACTGTGTCTCGTGTAATAAGAACCTTCAAGGAGCGTCTGAGTGTCCAAAGAAAGGAAGGGAGTGGTCGTAAAAGTGGTCCAATGGATAGTAAAATGGCCAGGAAAGTCGTACAACAATTCAAGAACCGTCCAAACATGTCAATTCGAGATGTCGCTAAAAAGTCTAAGGTGTCAGTCGGTTTTGTGCAGAAAACCATGAAGCGTGCTGGGTTACATGTTTACAAAGTGCAAAAAGCCCCAAACCGGAATGAAAAACAAAACATCACTGCGAAAACCCGCGCCCGGAAAGTTTACACGAAGCTGCTCACCAAATCCGGTTGCATCGTGATGGATGACGAAACATACGTCAAGGCCGACTTCCGTCAACTTCCTGGGCAAGAATATTTCGCTGCCAAGTCGAAGTTCGATGTTCCGGAGGATGTTCGAAAGAAGAAACTATCGAAATTTGCAAAGAAGTTTCTAATCTGGCAGGCGATTTGCGGATGTGGTGAAATAAGTGCTCCCTTCATCACTTCCGGAACAATAAACGGTGCGATTTACACGGAATAGTGCCTTAAGAAGCGTCTCTTGCCATTCATTAAGAAGCACAAAGGATCAACTCTGTTTTGGCCTGATCTAGTATCCTGCCACTACGCTCGAAACGTATTGGAGTGGTACCGAGCCAACGGAGTCAATTTTATGCCAAAGGATATGAACCCACCAAATTCACCGGAACTTCGTCCAATTAAAAAATTCTGGGCAATTGTGAAAACGGAACTTCGCAAACATCCCAAAACAATAAAAACAGAGCTAGAATTGAAGAAAATTTGGGTAAAAACAACAAAAACACTGGGAAAATCGGTTGTACAAAATTTGATGGGTGGAGTGAAAAGGAAGGTGCGGGCATTCGGGATGGGAGACGAAATTGAATTAAACAAATGTTGTAAATCAAAACTCATTAGTAGTTCTTCATTCCCTGAAAATTTCAAGAAAATCCGATAATCAGTTTAATTTTGATGAGTATATATGTGTGTGCCATTTTTATCGAATACACCCTTTATGTGCATGAAAATCAATTGAAAACTACATGTTTTTTCACTGATTTGACAGGTTTTATTCAAAAAGATTCTTATTACATGATGTTGCATGTTTGGATTGATTGCATTATCAATAAGCAAATGAATTCTCATTCATCTTTTGTCTCTTCTTGTGTTATGTGAAAAAAAAATCTTGATTGTAAAAATCAACGATGCGGATACAGTCTACGTAAAATTCAATTGACCGAACAATACATTTTTAAGTTATTTGCATGGTCTTTTTATGTGCATGAAAATAGCTTGAAAATTACAAAGCAATTTTAACGGTGTAATTTATATAAATAATGATTCAATATAGTGAGCATTAATAAAACTTACAGATCCATTCCCTTCTCACACTTCTGACACAGGTTCCACGAACAAACAATTAACAACAATGAGATAATTATTCGACTTTCTCTTCGGTTTAGTCAACAATTTCAGCACAATTATTATTCTTCGCTTCTTTGCATCGACATTATTTAAAATTTATCATTCATTCACTTACAACGAAGCCGTAAGCACTTTTTAACCTTTTGCCGTACCCTTATTATTTGTGGAAGCAAATTCAGTTAATTGAGTTGGTTCACCACTTGTGGCTATTGATCTGCTTCTTTCACTTTTTCATTACTCTGTATGCTTCGGAAATCACGTTCTAAATATGAGTTGACAACTCTTCCACTGTTCAAATCACCGTCGTTTCGTACGATCGATCATTTAACGACTTGAATTTCAGCAACTGCAAACGACCGGAAGAACCAATTTCGTTTTATGTCGTCCTCGGCGGAAGAATTTTCCCCATTACCTACGCGGCACATTAAACCGTCGCAAAGCATAAACAACACTCGGCACCCGAGAGCGCACTGGACTCAACCATGACCAACGCCAATTTTGTCTTCGTCCGGAAATATCGATTTGAAAACCATAGGTCAGGATAAATTTGCAACCGCGCCAACCGTCGACGGAGGCCGCAGAATCTTGACTGACGCGCCACCAGCGGTATGATTGGGTTCGAACCGTCGTCGTCGTCGTCGTCGTCGTCGTCGTCGTCGTCTACCCGTTAGTCGGTAGCCAAAAAAGAAAAGCCGCAACTCATCGAGAGAACGCGACTCACCGACATCCACACACACGGGGCGATACAACCAATCCGACGTCTTTATTCCTTGATCCCACGACAGCGACTGATGGTTTTTCGTTGTCGTCGTCATCTCACCGCTTGGTCAAAACAAACAAATCGCAGTACGGCAACATGCTGTGGAGGAAACCCACCTACCCACCTTCCAACCTACCCAACCCAACAACATGCATGGCAATTCTATACTTTCCAGGAGCATCACACTGTGAGTTGAGCGGGTTTCGTTGAGCTAGGCGAAGCAACACTTTGTCGGAGCGAAGACTTCGTCTCCTCGTTAGGAGGGATGAGGATGCTACTGTCGTCGCTCTCTGATGGACCATTCTTGACACAGTTGGTTCTCTTCAAACAGTGGAAAATGATCAACAATTTTCCACGGAGAAATTATCAATTGATTAGCGGAGTCATTGCCCGGTTTGTTATGATCTCGTTCATATGTTTACTGGAAATTGGAAAACAACTACTGAATGAAAATGGATATTTACACTACTGGTACTTTTTGCGAAATGAAACGTAAATTAAAAACAAAGCGTTAAACTGAAGAGATCTCAACCAATGGTAATTTATTTCAATGTGACACGAATTAGAGTTCAATATTGGCCGTAAACTTGGTAACTTCTATATCACTACAACTCTCAAATTGCTAACAAATGCGACAATTCGTCGTGCAACAATCTCTTAGCTCGCCCGACATCCTAGCTATTCTTATAAAGCCTTTATACTGCAATTCGCTAGAAAAACGATCTTCTGAAGTTTCGTTAGCGACTGGATCCAGCTTTGTCCATTAAATCAAAGAGATCTCAACCAATGATAATTAGTTTTAAAGTGACAAGAAACAAAGTTCAATATTAGCCGCAAAAATGGTTCATTTTATCTCATACCTCTCGTTTACCAAGCCACAATTCCCAGCTACAATCTTGAGCCGTTGCGTCTGTTATTCTTCTGCTATTGCAATATACGCAAATGCAATCGTTATGAAATTTACATCTTTAACGTTTGCATTAAAATAATGGACTTTTTTCGGATGGTGATAAAACAAGCTTAGACATTTGATATATTACCCATGGAAGGTAATTATTTAAGCTTACTTGCTATAAAATTCTACACCCTTGCGAGCATGGCGTGTCGCGTGTTTTGAGTTCTGCTCGGTTTATTATCAATTCGTCTTCAGTTTGGCGGACGAAAATTGTTGGCAGTAGATCTTACGCTTCAGGTTGGCCCAGAAATTCTCTATGGAACGCAGCTGGGTGACGTTGTGTGGGTTCACCGACTTGGGTACCAAATCGATATTCAGCCGCTCCATCTCCTCCAACGATCGCTTCGAGTAGCGGGTCGACGCCAGATCCGGCCAGAACACCGCGTCTTGTCGGTATTTCTTGATAAACGACGCAACTTCCGGCAGACATTTCGTACTATAAATTTTCCCATTCATGGCCAGTCCGGAGCGAAAGAAAGGCGGCTTTGGCATCCCCTTCTCGCTGATTGTCAGCCACAGCAGCACCTTCTTGGGGAACTTGGTATGTGAAATAAAATTCACCGCCGAGCTCACTTCCTTCGTGGGGGAAGTAAAATACGAAGTGCCCTGCCAGTCGTTGCCATCCAGGGTGAGATAGACCTCGTTGTCCATCACCATCACCACGTCGCAATTCGCCGGGAAAATCGAGTTGACCATCTTATTCAGCCGCTGCCGCTGCGTCATTGCCTGCAACTCCGAAACCAGTGGACGTGACTTCCGCTTCCTGACATGTATGTTCGTGATTGCCAGGTATTTTCCCACTGTATAGCCGGTTGAACCGACCTTCTAGCCAAGCGCACACAGTGATGCAGCCACTTCTTCCTCGGTCTTCCTCTTCAGCATCTTTTAAAGCTTCTTTTTGCTCATGGTCGTCGGCCGTCCGGAACCGGGTTTTCTTTCGATGCTCTGATTGTTGTCTAATAGTGCCAAGATGTTTTAGATGCATCACCAAAGGAAACGGGCGTTTCCGGCGTCACCAAAGTACCGCACGATGTCCGTTTTCGACGCAGCGGGGTGCCGTTCTTTTAACGCGCACACTTCTGAACGGAGTTGCTTCACTGTTTCTGCCATCACGGTTAGAGTTTGACTGATAGAACTGTCAAATTTTGTCTGCTGACTCATGAGTTACTACGATTGATGCTGAGTGGGTAGTTTTGTCAGTGCGGATGAAGGTAAACCCATGGAAAATCGGCAATTGTTGTCCATATTTTTTAATGCAAACGTTATTTGATAGCTTTATTCTTGATCAAAAAACGTTAGATCCGTATTTTTTATTTAGTGAACAGTGAACTTTTTAGGGTTGTCAAAAAGAATTTATCCAAACGAAAACGCAAATGGAATCCTGTCAGACCCAAGAAACCAATGAATTTGTATGTAGAAGAAGAATCAATAAAATTTTCATCGCTTGTTTGACCGTTACCAACATCACACGTGTGTTTTTATTTACTCTGCTTCACCAGGTTACAAGCCCAGAAACGCGTAACTATCAGTAAATTTCGAGAAAAAAAATGGATTTGTTTGATGACAGCAGGAGGAAACGGATCTGGCAGTGGAATATGAGCACCGCAACAGAGCTACACACAGGGCCACTCAACCAACGAGCGGCTGGACGATCTGTAGAACTAGAGGACATGTAAGTTCGCAGTTAGGACGTATCTGGAAGTTGGAGATCTCTGAGAAGCATTGCAACCAACTCCAAATTGGCGACGGAACACTCGCTGCTGTAGATTTTGTTCTTCGACCCTGGGAATTTGGTCAACGTCGAGAAAGTGAAAACTGCAGCAGAGGTCTGGAAGAAATGGACGAACACCTTCGAAGACATTTATTTGACCCGTCAATGAGGGCTGCTGCACAAACTCATCACGAAGAATTTGGTAAGCTGTGACTCAATGGAAACCTACTATACGTCAATCGGATGATTTATACCGCTCACCAGATGATCGGAATCGGCTTTCCCCTGGACGAAAAATGTATCGGTATGCTGCTATTGGCAGGGCTTCCGCAGGAGTAGCGTTCTCTGGTAACGAGGCTTGAAAATTCTGGCAAACAGATAACAGGCGACGTCATCAAAACCAAGTTGTTCCAGGAGATCAGCCTTGCAGAGCCTACTATGGAACCAGCATTCGGCGTATCGAAATGAAATTCAAGATTCAAACATGAGAAGTCGGTCAAGGAAGCGCATCCGAGGAAAAGGTGTAACGTGTCGTAGATGTTAAAAAAAGAAGGCCACATAGCTAGAGACTGTACCGCCAAGGAACCGTTCAGCAAATCGTATCTGGTAAAAAGGGAGATGCATTCTGGATGGTGCTGCCCATGCGGAACGCTGGAGAGAACAACGACTAGTATTTCAACTCCGGAACGGTAAGGCACTTAACTAACAACGAAGCGATGCTGACGAAGGTGCGCGAGGTGAATGGGAACATCTACGCGGCCAAAAAGGGTGTCGTGAAGATTGCCGCGGAAGAATCGACGAAACTGCAGCCTTCGTGCAATCCGGATGAGGTCGAAGTGAAGAATGTAAAGTTAATTCCGGTGCTGGCAGTAAATTAACTGTACTGTTGATCAAGTCCAAGTTGATACTTCACCAAGACAGGGTGCAAAGTCGTCATCCCAGGCGATAAGGTCATTGCAACAAGAAGCCTTTTGGATGGCTTCTTTAAGTTGAAACATAAACCGAGTTAGGTGCAGACTTGTGGCATAAGCGAGTGCGTCACGAAATCAGGTGAAACTCCGAAACGGATGGCGGATGTGATCAAGTTTTACGGAATCAAAAGTGGACAATGCAAAACGTGTGCTTTCGGGAAGCTTCGGGGCTTCGGGGCTTCGATTTAATCTCGTTGGATCCCGTGTTGACGAAGTGCTTGAGTTAGTTCATTCGGATATCCTCTTCGGATACTTATCGTTCATCGATGACAAGACCATAAAAAATCGTCTACTTTGTCCGTGCTGTGACTAGGCACTAGAAGAGGTGCTTCAACCGTTCAAGGATGTCTAAAGCATGGCTAAACGACAGAGTGGAAAAACACTGAAGGTGCTTAGAACAGACAAGGTTCGTAGTTCAAGAATACGAATTTCGAAAATTACCTCAAACAATTGGGAGCTTGTCATCAGACCATAATGGGATACACTCCGGAATAGAATGGACTTACTGAGCGTATTGACCGTACGGTGGTGGAGCAAGCGAGGTATTTGTTGATGGTGTATGAATGAAGCGAAACTGACAAAATCATTTTGGACAGAAGCAGTAGTCACAATTTACCTCATTGGGGGTATTAATGAACCACGTAGACTTTTCTGAGGTGTAGAGGGGTGAGGTTTTGACCAAAGTCTACGCTCCATACTAAATTTAAAAAAATATATATGGAGATCTTTAAAAATGAGCCTACGTGGTTTATGAACAGGCCTATTAACCGATCACCAACCAAGGGCATTGCCACTGCGATAGAGGTCGGATAGCAAACCTATTGCATATTTGGACGTTAGGTACGACTGAGATGTCACATGTGCCAACCATCTCCAACAGTAAGTGGACGCTTGCTGATTTGCCCGAAGAACGAAATGCCATGAAAATGTACTGAATCTTTGGTGGAGCTTAACAACGATTGTGAATACTAAAATACTTATCTTGTTTTTCATTTCTGGTTACAAGTATTCCACTAAACAGCTCACACGTTCTGACATTCAAAATATCGAGTTTAAGCACCGATTTGAACCAACAGTGAGGGTGTAGTTAGGGCCACTCAAAAGTGTGGGTGGTTTACTTCAAAGGAATACAGGAATACGTTGAAATATCGAATTGGAGAACCGATATAACCCAACAGTAAGGATACTGTTTGGGCCACTCAGAAAAATGAATAGTTTATATCAGTAGTTTATGAAATTATATTGAAATTTTGAGTTTGAGGTCCGATTAAAGCCAACAGTAAGGATGTTGACAAAATGAATGTGTCCATGTACTACCGAAGAAGTGGAACGCACCTATGTAGGCGCTTAACGTTGACAGGACCAAATTTAACAGGACCTTGCAAGCTTGGGGTGTTCAGCAAACTTGCGATGAGCGGCCAGGGACCAAGTAACGTAGAGAAGACTAGTGGATGTCTAGAGGCTGTAACCACCAGGAAGTAATGCCCTTTGAAGTATTATGAAAGTATCCCAAGTAGCACACTATGATCATACTTAGTTGTAGTAACATAATTATAACTTAGCAAGTCACATCTATGTTATCTCAATCGAATGACAACAAGTTTGCTACTAGGAATGTGTTATTCTCCTTCCAAAAAGACCACGTGCTGTATGGACGGTTCACAATGGTTAATCTCAATAAACAGACAGGATCTCCACACTTCTAAATACATCAAATAATGAATGGCTGTCCGTGAAATATGTCAGCACCTATAAAAAAGATAACCAGAGCTTCTTAAGCACAAGACACATTTTCACGCGTCTGAGGCACTCTTTCCGCATCCTGCCTTCTACGAGTGGTACGCTTACCGTGTCAATGTGTATGAAGCGTATGAATCTGCCATCGAAATGCAAAATTGAATTTTAATACTATGTCACACAAAAAATAACTTCAAGGTGATATCAACTCATACCTAATATATTCGGAAAGTAATAAGCAACAATCTAAACGAGAACTTTGTTTTAAGTAAGTTTATTTATTTTTACAGGCTCAATTGAGTTAAAGATTGTTCTCGAAAAAAATGCAACACACAAAAATGATCTCCATAAATTCACCACTATGTCACAACACCATTATGTCTGATATTATTAAAACTCACAGGGAATAAATGAACATATGTAATCTATGTTTTTTCAAGAATGGTTTATCCAACCTCCTCTCCTAGTATAAAGACCTGCACCTTGGTCTTCACGCTACCTGACTAGAAGGGTATGAAAAAAATTACAACAAGCCTTGTTATGACTAGCAGATTTTGATATAACTTTGTTTGAGACGTTTTCATTTTGCAACTAGTATAACACATTTATAACAAATCAAGGTTTAATTGCCTGGAAGGCTCAATCTGTGCAAAGTAACCCGGCAGAAAAGTTTAACATAAAAGTAACAAATTTATAATAAAGCTCGATGCGGCTAACTGATAATGATATAAATTTGTTTAAGACGTTTTCATCTGGATAATTGTATATAATACTTACAACAAATTAAGATATAATGCCCTGCAAGGCACAATCTGCGTAAAGAAACCCGACCAAAATTGGTATAACAACAAAAAAAAAAAAATTAAAAAAAAACATACCTTGTTACGACTTACTGATTATGATATAAATTTGATAGAGACGTTTTCATCTGCATAATTGTATAACATACTTATGAAAAATTAAGATATATTGCCCTGGAAGTCACAATCTGCGTAAATATATAGAATAATTCTTACAATCGCTGATATAATTTTGCTACACCGTAACAGAGCTGTTACAAAATTGGTTTTGTTATCATTATATCTAATTTCCTATAATTTTGTTACATCTTGAGGATTTTTTGTGGCAGTTTCTGTTACTTTAACTACGCACTCTAAATTCTAACAATCTCTGTTAAAACAACAGCGTCACTCAATAACAAAATATTAAATAATTCTGTTGCTCCCTTTTGGTCGCAAACATTTGTATTGTTATGATAGCTGTTATTATTTTGTTACATTGTAACAAAACCGTTGCAGAGTTTATTATGTTTTTGTTGTGATAAGAGCATGATTCGCTATATTTTTGTAATGTCTAGAAAATTTATTCATTGCGATTTTTTTAAATTTTAACTACACCCGCGAGCTGAATTCTAACAACTCTTGAAGTTATAAAAACAGCGTAGCTTAATAACAAAACATGATATAATTTTGTTGTTTCCTCCTGGCCGGGTATCCATCAAATTTTGTGCAACACTACTGGCACCATATTTCTTACACACTTTCATCCACTGTTTCTTCAAATCCTTGTCGTGAAGATCTTTCCTGTCTTCCAAAGCTTGACATTCATAATTGTCCAGAGTTTTTCTCTTGAGCAAAGTTGTCGCATGTTTGACGGAGTTGTCTCTTTCGGCACAAAAACAACATCGTTGGCCTCGTATCACTATATCACCGGTTTCGCGTGGCACGATGCCAGATCCGGCCAAAACAGAGTCTCCTTCGTGGGTCCGTAGGAAGGGCAGCAGGCGCTTCTGAAGCCATTCTTCTAAATATGTTTGGCCGTTGATGATGCCGGTCGTTATGTACGGCTTGCTGAATATGCCGCACCCACAAATCACCTGCCACACCAAGTACTTCTTGGCAAATTTGTCTACCTTTCTCTTCCAGAACTTTTCCGGGACATCCAGCCTGGACTTGCAGACGAATAATTCAAGGGCGGAGATCTGCTTGGTGTTCGCTTTAATGTACGTCTTGTCGTCCATTACGATGTATTTTAGCTGCACCAATGACACGGGGTACAGCTTCCTGGCACGAGATATGGCCACCGCATTCTGTGTATAGTATTTACATCGCGTGCTTCCATTACTATTATATTTTATGACTGCCTTGTTGGGCCTACACCAACACCCTGGATTACCGGAGAACCATCGTGCACAGCTGACCGGAGAACCATCGTGCTGACTGAAGAAGGATGATCGGCCGCCCCAAACATGGAAAACAGTCGCCGTTTTGAACCGCCCCTGATATGGAGAACAAACGCTCAGGTTGGTAAAGATCTGGGCTTTTACCCTTATAGGGCGGTAACTCGCTTCAACAGGACTGCGTTCGGATATTTGTGGGATTTTGGAAGAAACTCAACAGAGTCCAGTAACTGCTGGTGGTGAAGGACGACGAGACCTATCTCACCCAGGATGGCAATGACTGGCAGGAAACTTCGTATTTTACATCCCCCACGAAGGAAGGGAGCTCCGATTTGAAGTTCATTTCACACACCAAGTTCCCCAAAAAGGTGCTGCTGTGGCTGACAATCAGTGAGAAGGGGATGTCAAATCCGCTCTTCTTCCGCTCCGAGCTGGTCGTGAAGGGGAAAAATGTATACTTCGTAATGCCTGCCGGAGGTTGCGTAGTTCATCAAGAAACACCATAAGGGCAAAGACGCGGTGTTCGGGCCGGCGTCGTCGGCCCACTACTCGAAGCGATCGTTGGAGGAGATGGAGTGGCTAAATATCGGTGTGGTACCCAAGTCAGCGAACCAGCCCAACGTCCAGGAGGAATTGATAAATAAAACGAAGAAATAACTCAAAAACATGCCTACACGCATGTTTTCGTCCACCATGGCGAATGTTCCGGTTAACTGCACATATGGAGTAATATTGATATCCCGGAAAGTTTCATCATCCATGACAATACACACAGATTTACACGCACAGTAGACCGTTGTACAGCTTCCGAGCCCGTGATTGAAGGTTCTAAGATGGACTCTTGCCTTAGCTCGTTGGACGTTACTCTCAGAAGTAACCACCTTTTTTCAAAAAGGTGCCAAAAACATAAAAGAGCCAAAATCATGAGAGATTACAAACAATTTCGTGCTTCACTATCCTTCCGAAAAACCGCTGATACATTCTCCGTGCTCTTGTTTTGACCTTGATCCTTGATTTTTCCAAGAGTTCCAAGCCTTGATTCTTGATTGTTTGCAAAATCTCGTGTCGATGCATTTCGGTATTGACGAATGTTCGACCACTTTGCAATCCAGTTTGGCTTTGACTAGGATCAGGCTTTCTGTCAGATCTTGACAATTCCTTCAGGGAGAGCTCCGTGGCCAACTTATAATTACAGTTTTCGACCTTGTGTAGTGCACTTTAACAAGTTTTGCGATTTGGTTGCAGCTGATTCTCGTTTCGCTGCATCGAATCTGCAGAATTTTCTGACGCGTTTTCAAATAATATCTCGCCATTTCGAAAGCGATCAGCTGAATTGAAGTTGATAGAATACACAACTGGTAAATAAACATGACAGATAAACAAATACTCACAAGCAAACACGCATAAAAATATTTACCAGCATTTAGGTATACTGTATTTGATAGTTGCTAAGAACGTTTTGACATTTTTCTCAATATTAAAGCGTATCAACTACTAAAGCAAAAAACATGTGTTTATTGTATTGATTATAATTCTGAACATTTAATTAAAAAATCATAACGGCATGTGGCGAATTATCGTAAAGTCCTTGGACATGGATACTTTTTTTTTAAATCATGAATCAAATCAGTCAGCAATGCCCTCATTTCTCCCCCGGCAATATTCAATTGTTATTCAATTTATTATTCCAATTCCGGCTGGAATCGTGCTCCTTAATTAAATATTGCATTATAAAATCGAGCCTCATTATAAGTCCATTTACACGCAATCATTGTGTTGTCTTTCTCCTCCTAAACCGGTTCGGAAGCGACTTCATTGCGGAAGGTCGGTTTATGCTTCAACAGCACTATTATTCTATATGTATGATACAGCAGCGAACATATGATTTACGCTCTGTTTCTCTCTCTCTCTTTCTCTTTGCGACAGCATGCATTTTGATAATCGCGGATATCACGTGCCACAATCACTTCTCCTCTCTGAATCTCCCGAGATGATATTAACCTGCAAGAGAGAAAGACTTGTTGCACGACCGGTGAAATATTTCACCAGAAATGTTTCAATCGCCGGCATACATAGTTCGAAACATCTTCATCATATGGACCAACGTACGCAATCAACTGAGCCAGTTGAGATGGATGTGGATGTCGTTTTCTCGTTGCTCTCAGCTTATTTTTGCGGGATGCTGCATGAGGAGGTTTCTCTTCGCTCCCGCAGCAACATTCGGTGCCTGTTCAGTGCCACTTGCCACTCTGCATTAGGTTTTACCACACACTGCATGGCCATAAATTTAACTCAATTTCAAGTCGTTTTTGACTCGCTATCGTCTGAAGTGGACTCACTCAAATTTGAATAAATGTAACTGAGGTTGACAAGTCGACAAGTCAAAATCATCGACTTTAGACAGTTGGATATTTTTGATTTGTCGACTAGTCAATCCCAGTTAAAATTAATTTAATATAAGAAACTCTAATTTTTAGAAAATGAGTCAAAACGACTCAAAACTAAGTTAAATTGGTGGCCGGTGCGGTTGAGCCTGTGTCGGGCCAGTTGTGAGTGGAGAGAAGCTCGTTATAGGCGAAAGACCGATTGACGACTGAAAAGGATCGGAATTTATGTTTTGCTATGTTCATTCGCACATATTTTACTTCTTGCAGTGCTGCATATGACAGTTTGATGACCACCAAGCGAACGCAGAGTGGCTAAATTGGAGATGTTGCTACCAGTCTTCCAGCTCGTCAGTCAGCCTGGAGAAGATGGTTTGGTCGTGTGTTTGGATGTTTTTTTTTGCGTTCAACAGCATGTGGGCCCAAGGCAGACAGATTGATGATAGATCATATTTCTTGGGGTTAATGTGTTCGTTTCGTTTTGGGATGAACAAAAACTGATTCAAATTTTCAATTATGTTAACTGGGTGTGCCTAGGTCAAGACATCAATCATTAGAAAACGCATTGAAGTTAGACATATTTTGGTGGAAAACTCTATCTTACCTGAAATGGCGAACACATAGACTTGCTTTTGGATGGTCGATAAATTATTAGAACGATACATGCCATTGATGTTACAGATTATCATCTGGGATAATAGATCTCAATTACATTTTGAAAGTGAATGAAGATCGAAGTGTGCTTTGGCCACAACCTGACGTGTTTTTTCTGCCCAATTTCATTAAATTTGAAAAAAAAACGGAGAAAAACTAGTGAAACGTGATTAACCTTGAATTGAATCTGCTACTACAAAGACAACGAGACGGTACGGTCAAGTTGTGATCGGAAGTCTATCCTCTCCGCGTGTGATTGGGGATTTACTTGCCAGCACTCTCGTGCGAAAGAAAATAAAGAAGAAGTGCAGTGATCCCAAGTAGTGCTCCGGAAGCAACCTCCCCTGAAACGATACAAACGGTAGCGGAGCCAGCGATGACCCGAAGTTAGGTACTAGGACTCAAATTTTAGCAACAGGAATTTATTAGGGATCAGAACCTTAATAATGGAAGTACTTATGTGTGTAGTTAGGATGAACGAAAGTTTTTTTCAAATAAGAAAAATCCAGAATTGATGTACATCCGACGACGGGTCGGTCTTCACAGAAAAAAAATAATTAATTTTAACAAGCGCGTAGAATTTCCTCTCGTGTAATTCCAAGCCAAAGGAGCGTAAACAATGATGTTGTTTGCAATCTCTCATCCAACAGGCTAGATTCATGCGTTACCTGGGTTAAATTTACATGAAATATCCCATTATTTTCTGCCAAATCTGGCATTCCCTTTATGTGCATTAGATAACGCAGAAAATTCAGTGTTTCTTTTTATCTGTGTTTCTATGGTTGGTGTGATGGAACCATGCCGTAGGATAGAGCTATCATCGGTGGTACTAATTCCGCGAGAATGATGTTACTTTTGTCACAAGCCTTTATCATTCAGCAGTAATTACACCTGTTTTGAATGTTGGTCTACGAATATATGATTTCGTTCAAATCGTGTAAGAGAAGCAAAGGTTTGAGCTGATTGTGTTAAGTGGACAGGGTGTGATTACACAGATAAAAAGAAACAATAAATTTTCTGCGTTATCTAATGCACATAAACGGAATGCTGAATTTGGCAGAAAATAATGGGATATTTCATGTAAATTTAAGCCAGATAACGCCTAAATCTAGCCTGTTGCATGAAAGATTGCAAACAATATCGTTGTTTACGCTCCTTTGGTTTGGAATTACACGAGGGGAAATTTTACGCGCTTGTTAAAATTAATTATTTTTTTCTGTGTACACCCAAAAGTTGAAATTGTAGCAAAAAATGCAAAATTGCAATTTTGCAGTTTTGCAATCATATCTTGAGAAATCCGTATGATTCTGAAAAGGCAATTTGCTCATCATGTTCCGCAAAGCTTTTTATGGTAAACAAAGCCATGCAAGCGTGTGCAAGCGGTTATCGCATGTGCCTAGCGCCTGACAATCGCAGCAACCGTTGGGTTTTTGTTCAACCGTCAACAACTTCTCAATATGGGTGAGACAATGGCACAGAACGCCGCTACGCCATATTCCACTGTTGCTATTCCGCTGTCAAGTGTTCTATTTCATTGCACTCGTCATCACACTCCTATCGCCTCCTCATCAAGTCACCATGCGGTTTATGAAATAAACGAAGCCATGTAAGTGTGTGTGACCGAAATTTGCTTCATTGTTGTAACGTTGAGTGCCTCAAAAACCGAAGAAACTGTAGGACTTTTATTCCATTCACCTCAACTTGATGTGGTGACTGGATGGTTACAGTGAAGAGCCGTCATGCTGACGGTCGTGGTTCGACTCTCGGTAGCGGATCGTAATCTTTTTTTTTTGTGCGCCATTGAATTTACTACTACTAATCAACTGAACAACATCACGCACACATTGAATTTTTCTAATCGAATTGATGTGTTGCTTTTTTGCCCACGACCAATGTTGCTTTCTTTCTCCAAGTTGCGATCCATTAAGAGAAATGAAACCAAATCATGCGAAATTGCATTACAATCTTGCTTTTTTTATTTTGGGTGTAGGAATAAGTTTATGAGTATATCTATCCAATCGATGCACAGTGGGAAAAAACGGACCCAAATTCCCACAGATGAGACGCCGCTGGATTGGCTGCTTGAAATACATAATTTCTAATGGGAAATTTGCCAAAAAATTAAATGGTTCCAATTTCAACCTGCACCGAGCCCGGGAAATGGTCCATTTTACCCCATTTACCCCTAAAAATGTGTCTTTTTGAGTTGGAATCAATGTTACTACAATCGCCTCTGAATGGTTTGCCCGCATTGAATCCTATTTCATATTAAAAACTTTGGGGAATCGAATGGTGCAAGTTTCATTCAGTTCCGAGCTCGGAAAGTGGCTTATTTTGCCCAATTTCCACATTCATTTGAGATTTTCTTGTTCGTACCCTTTCAGCTACAGTCGCTGCCAAAGTTTTTGGCTAAAAACAGCCTATCTTACGTGAAAGAGTCTAAGGAATCGAATGGTGTTATTTTCGTTAAGTTTCCGAATCGGAAAACTGTTCATTTTACCCCCTTAAACCCCTACTGCGCAGGATTCATTCAGCATCGAAACCGGAAAGTGGCCTGTTTTGCTCCACTTCTTCTTAAATATGCGAATGCTGCTCCGAAGTCTGAAAATGGCCAAAACCAATATAAAACTATTGTAAAAGTATATCCGCATTTGATAAATACTTAGAGGTCGTATTTTAAAACAACTTACATGTACTCTTTATATATTAGAAGCTATAAACTATTTTGCAAGAAACATGGGGCGCCCAGAAAAGGGTCATTTTGTTTCATGTAAAGGTATGTGACTATTCATACATCACGTCTTTGTAATCCGCTAGTCCTCATCATCACTCTAAATATCCTTCGCTATCTTCCGAATAACTGTCTTCGAGTTCTGAACGTCACTGTCCTCGTATTGCTGAATCGTGCTTTCCGAATTATTCACAGTATACATTGCCATTCGACGAGAGAATTCATCGTCTTCTGTTTTTCGGTGCTGTAATTTATATTCCAAATGAAACATATCAGGGTCCGACCAGGTGAAATTTGCACCATTCGATTCCCCAGAGTTTTTAATATGAAATAGGATTCTATGCGGGCAAACCATTCAGCGACGATTGTAGTAACATTGATGCCAACTCAAAAATCCACATTTTTAAGGGTATTAATGGAAACAGTTCAAATTTTGTCCACATAATTTTATGTATTGTTTCAAGCTATGAAGAAATTAAAATTAGGTTACTAAATTTTTCACAGAAATACGGATTTTTGAAATTGATATGTCCAAAAATGACTGTTTTCACATATGTTATGATAACTTCAAATTTATAAATTTTATCAACATGAAATTTTGGTCACATAAGGTCTATACATTGGTTATAGTGTTGTGTAATTTTTAGCCAAAAATATTGATAATTGACAAAGTGACAAAAGGTTGTTCCACGTTGTTCAAAGCGCACTACGTCCTCTTTTCTAACCGTGCCTATTGGCATCATCCTCGCTAGGACGCATACCACGTCGGTTGATACCGTTTGGTATGCACTAACCACTCATAAGCCTGTGCGTACGCTCTAGCTTACTAACGTAGCTCTTGGTACTCAAGGTGGTGACTAAGCCAGCCCACCGTACCTAAGTACGGACAGGGCAACACTAGCCAGAAGTTTACGCTTACTTCCTTGCACCACCGAGCTATTCGACATTATGCGGATAATGCCGATATAGCCATAGAGGCTTTCTTGCAGACGTAATTGACGTGACTGATAAAGGACAGCTTATCGTCGATCATGGCCCTAAAATACATCATGAACCTCTTCGATTCTATTGTGTAGTTACCTGCACTGTTCGTCGCATGTTGCTCCGATATCCGATTATTCACCACCGTGACCTCAGTCTTATGGTGGGCTAGCTCCAACTGCCTGAACTCATCCATTTCTCCACAATGCCGATGTAGTGCGAGACCGTTAGCTCGACCTCTTCGATGGATTCACCACATATCTCCAGGGTGATGTCGTCCGCGAACCCGACTATCTTCACCCCGTTCGGGAACTCAAGCCGTAGTACCTTATCGGACCCAGCATCGAACCTTGTGGGACGCCTGCGGTGATCTAAACACGTTTCTGGCCTGCCTCTGTGTTGTATACCAGTACGCGATTCTGAAAGTAACTTTCAAGAACTTGTACAGGTACCCAGGAACCTGAAGACGTTGGAGGGAGTCGGCGATAGCCACCCAACTGACGCAATTGAACGCATTTCTTACGTAAAGGGTGACCACTGCACAGTATCGTACTCCTCGCCTCTTGCGCTGGATTGCCTCCTCAGCCGTCTTTGTGACGGACAGGATGACATCCACCGTCGACTTCCCTTTGCGGAATCCAGACTGGTTATTAGACAGACTGCCTATACCCTCCGTGTAAGTTGTCAGTCTGTTGAGGATAACCCTCTTAAGCACCTTACCCGCTGTATCCAACAGACATATATGTATATATGCCGATGGATCTCCTGGTGGCTTCCCTGTCTTTATTTATTTATTTATTTATTTACTACATCTTCGGTTATGCTGCACCGGCTGAACCTATCTTAAAAGTAGTAGGAAGTATCCAGGAAGATAGCCGTCTTGATGGCCAGGTTCGGAATACCATGCGGTCCCGGCTGCAGAACACAACTTTGTTGTAACACTTAGACTCAAAAAGTGTTTTTCCTATCGAATTTATATTTTCAACCAGTGTGCAATGGTGAATCGGAATCACAGAGCGTTTTGATTCACCATAACGACGTCACTCTTTGGGAATATGCAAGCTCCTTGCTTCGTTGCTGCTCATTCCCCGAATCACCATCATGCGAATTATCGTGACTGAGTTATTCTTTAGTTGCACTAACTTCAGTGCAATAATAGTATAAAGACTGTTCTGTACGAAGATACAATGATAAGCATCTAATTCTCTTAATAACGTGTGGGTAAACATTGACGAAATTTCGACTGAAATCAGCTAAGTGTAATATTAACGTTGGCATAGTTTCATCACAGCGTAGATCCGTCAAAAAATTCTGTGCACCGCAGATGGATCGAAAAACACCTGGGATTCCATCATTGACGGTATCCCAGGTGGTGAAGTCATTCAAGGAGAGCCAAAAGACGAAGTGGCGATCGGACAACGGCAACCGACAACCGAAGACCAGTAAAGGCAAGGAATGTGTTGAATCTATGCCAGCGTCAACCGAACGTTTCGATCCTCGAAGAAGGCGGAGGTTTCCATCTGGTTTGTCGAAAAAACGTCAAAGCGACCCGGCTTCCACGTCTTCAATATCAGGAAGGCACGATACAGGAACAACAAACAAAATACGGTACATTCTATAATTGCTATGTTTTGTATTCTCCGTGCGTGGAGTAACGATTATGATATAGAAGGAGATGTTCGAGTACCACTGGACCCATGCTCTTTCGCTTAATTTTCAAACATCTGTTCGATTTCCAACCTGCCGTACACTGACGGAACTTTCAAACAGTTTCTCATCATATATTTCATTCTAGCAAAAAACATTACTGTCCACTCTTAATGCCTCATGGTGATGAGCGAACATCGCCTTCTACAAAATACTGTAGACAAGTCCCGCGTCAGGAAGCTGTACCGAAAGTGGCTGACGAAACCGAGGTGCTTCGAGGTGGATAACGAAACTTACATCAAGGCGGACACAAAGCAATTGCCGGGGCAGCAGATTTACGTTGCCCCATCACGGTTGACCGTTCTTGAGGAGGTAAGGCAGACGACGGTGGACAAATTCGCGAACAAGTTTATGGTTTAGCAGGCCATTTGAGGGTATGGAGAGATGAGTCAGCCACCCGATGGATATCATGTATGGGCGAATCTACATAACCTGCCTCCAGAAGCGTCTGCTGCCTTTTCTGCGATCTCAAGGAGGTGAGACGAAATTTTGGTCGAATTTGGAATCCTGTCACTACGCGAGGCCTGTGTTAGACTGTTGCAGAGATAACAATTATGGTTCACTTTGACTTCAATCCACCGTACTCGCCAGAACTCTGATTAGGAAGTTTTAGGCCATCCAGAAGGCCAGAATTCGTTAAACACATATGGTATGCGCACAGTCAAATCTAGCCATGGTTTACTAGCCAAACTTTTTTTTAGTTGTCAATATAAAAATGTCACCAACACCGTTAACGTTATGTCATTGTGTCCGTGAACGGTTTGGAATACGGTTTGTTGTCACAAAGGCATTGTATTGAAAATGGAGTAGAAAGAACAACAGTGTTAAAAAAAATCAGAAAAACGGCTTTGTCGCATCATGACATAGCACAATCATTAGGAGTCCCTCGTTCAACAGTAGGTAGCATTTTGAAAAGCTTCCGGGATCGGTTGACTCTCGGTCAGAAACCATTGAGTTGCCGGCAAGCGGAACGACAACTTCAAGTCCTTGCGGCATTCAGTGCTTCGGCTAATTAAGCAAAACCCGAACCTTCCCATCCGAGATGTGGCTAAGAAGCTCAAAACATCATATTCTTTCCTTAAAAAAGAGAAAAATAGCTACAGGATATAGGTCGTACAAGGTAACAAAAATCCCAAAGAGGAACGAGAACCAGAAAACCAGTTCGAAGACAAAAACGCGTACACAAATTGCTGACAAAACTTGACTGTGTGGTGAAGGATGATGAAACAAACGTCAAAGCATACTTCAAGCAGCTTCCAAGTCTTGAGTTTTATACCGGATTACAACATGGTAAGGTTGAAAATTATTTCAATGGCAAAAAGTTGTCAATGTTCTCTAAAAAGTATATGTTTGGCAGGCTATTGGTAGTTGTGGTTTGAAGAGCAAAATCTTCATATCAACGGGTACGATTAAGCAACCTGTTTACGTAAGCGAGTGTCTGCATTCAAAACGGCCACTACCATTCATCCAAAAGCACACAAGTTCTGTGTTATTTTGGCCTGATTTGGCGTCTTGCTATTATGGTAAAGCGGCTCAGGAGTGGTACGCAGGAAACAACATCAATTTTATACCAAAGAACTGTAAACCTCCGAACACCCCAGAACTTCCTCCAATTGAAATACATTGGGCTATTGTTGAACAAAACCTTGGAAAATCGAAAAGAGGGGTAAATAATAAGAAAGATTTTGCTAAAAAATGAGAAAATGTTTCCGGAAAGGTAACTGAGGACACAGTGAAGAACTAAATGGATGGTTTCAAACGTTGCGGGTTTTTCTTTGGTTAGATTTTGCTGTGTGCATAGTATGCACTGCATACCTTGAAATATTCGAGAACGAGGTTTAATGAAACTGTGGGTAAAGATTGATGCGACACTTTGTTTTGGGTGTAACACATATCAAGGCGGACACCAAACAAATCCCCGGCCTCGAGTTTTTTGTCGGTACGTTCCGCATGGAGGTTCCGGAAAAGTTCCGGAAGAGAAAGATGGACAAATTCGCGAAGAAGTATCTATTGTGGCAGGCGATTTGCGAGTGCGGACGGTACAGCAAGCCGTTCGTTACAACCGGCACCATAAACGGGCAGATTTATCGAGAGGAATGCTTGCAGAAGCGCTTGCTGCCCTTCCTCCGCTCTCACTGTGGTCCCACGCTGTTCTGGCCGGATCTCGCTTCGTGCCATTACGCCAAGCCTGTAATGGTTTGGTACGAAGCGAAGGGCATTAATGTGGTCCCGAAGGAGGCGAACCCGCCAAATACACCAGAACTTCGTCCGATCGAAAAGTTTTGGGCGATAATAAAGAAGAAGTTGAAGAAAAGCGGGAAAACATTCAAAACCGATGAAGCTTTGAAGAAAAACTGGAAGAAATTATGTAAGGAAGATGGACAAAGCCTCGCCCAAGATCTTATGAGCAGTGTTACGAGCATTCAGCTTGGGGGAGGAAATTCACGAAATAAATTTTGCCAAAACATAGCTAATATATAGTTATTTAATCCCTGAAAATTTGAGAAGTCTAGGGTTTTTTTTTCATTAGGGCGAATCTACAATTGAGAGATTCTCTCCGGGCTCGCTCTCTTTCATTCATCACAACGCCATTATTAAACTTTCGAGGGATTCTTTAGTACAGATCGAAACACAACAGTGCTGGCTAGCACACTCTACAAATAGTAGAATGAAAAACGTAAGGGTGATTGGTTTATTAATGTAAGAGAGCGAGCCCGGAGAGAATCTCTCAATTGTAGATTCGCCCTAATGAAAAAAAAACCCTAGAAGTATCCGATTTAAAATGAATTTCTGGTGATCATTTTTGTGTGTCTCATTTTTTCCGAGTACAGTCTTTAAAAGTGTCAACAGAAGAAAGCGACACTATTGCCCAGAACATTTTGAGTGGTTTCAGGGCCAAAGTTCAAGAGAGGAGATGTAAAAAAAAACAATGGAATAGAAACCTTACCAAAATGTTTTAGTTTATTCACTGAAAGTTTGAATCAGTTCTTGGAGAA
The DNA here is from genome assembly GCA_034211315.2 of Aedes japonicus. Lineage (NCBI taxonomy): Eukaryota > Metazoa > Arthropoda > Insecta > Diptera > Culicidae > Aedes > Aedes japonicus. The sequence continues at coordinate 92,596 of JASCZW010003661.1, read as the reverse complement.
CAATTTTTGCTTGTTTCATTTGTTTTTCGAGTACAAACTTTTTGACGTTTTTCTTGTTGTTTCTTATTATAACAACCTTGTATCATATTACAACTCCGTAGTTCGAATGAAACATAAGACAATTTCTAACGGTTAAAAAAAACAGTTTTGAGAAAATGACATAAACGAATACAACAATGCACTATGGTCCAGATTACGAATTTACGAGGAAACATGCTCCCAGCGCCTAAACTTGAAACTTTACAGCAAAGTGATGTTCTACAACATGGTTTGTATCACTAAGACCTATTTTGTGATGTTGATTAAAATTAGGGTGGTCCCCATTTTCACGGAATTACAAAAACTAACTTTTTTATTTGCAGAAATAGACGTTTACACTCTTGCGCAAAGTTGTAGCGCAAAAAAAATTTATGGAATTTTCATATATAAAATTTTTTATAGCTTAAAAATTGACCGATTTAGAGCAATTTTCCCTCATCAACTTAGGGTGTACCAGAAAAGAATGTTTTATTTACCCTAACTTTTTTATTTCAATTCCCGCCGTAAAGTTGTGTTCCGACGAGTTTTACAACTTTGTTTTATTTGTAATTTGTAATTTGTGGCAAAATTTGTATTCCAAATAACGCGTCTTTGAAAGTTGTAAAACTCGTCCGAACACAACTCTACGGCGGGAATTGAAATAAAAAAGTTAGGGCAAAAAAACATTTTTTTCTGGTACACCCTAAGTTGATGAGGGAAAATTGCTCTAAATCGGTCAATTTTTAAGCTATAAAAAATTTTATATATGAAAATTCCATAAATTTTTTTGCGCTACAACTTTGCGCAAGAGTGTTAACGTCTATTTCTGCAAATAAAAAGTTAGTTTTTGTAATTCCATTTTTGTAAATTAGGGATCACCCTAATTTTAATCAACATCACAAAATGAGTCTTAGTAATACAAACCATGTTGTAGAACATCACTTTGCTGTAAAGTTTCAAGTTTAGGCGCTGGGAGCATGTTTCCTCGTAAATTCGTATTCTGGACCATAGTGCAATGGTTAAAATATATGGTTTCACAAAAATTGAATAATTGTTTGAAAGTTATTCTTCTATATCTGGTTTTATTGTAAAAAATTTGGAACTCATAAAATAAATACTTCAGTACTTTAAAATTGTTCAACCAACAAGTAAAAAGTCGATTATTACAAACAAAACAACATGTATAACAAATTAGAACATTTTATCAGCCATTGAAACTGGAATAACGAATAACTTACAGTATTCATTGTCTCAAACGCCGCATGACCAACCACACATTTCATATAAGTTTATGCAATTGCCCTGCCGAAATAATTGGATATGCATTGCAGTAGGTCGCATTCTCGCCCAAATACTGACTGCCGTCTCCCTCAAATAACAGACCATTCTCGTTTGTGGAACATCTACGAGCGGCCTGGGATCAGGTTTTGCTTATATTCAAGTGCACTTAAAACTGGTTCTTTGTTGACCATCCCCTCGGTACCAAAAGGAATTTCGGACCAAAAAAAACAAAAAAGTTCGAAAACACAATACCAACCGGATTAAGACCACGCGCTGGATTACCAAGTCGTAACAATTAATCCTCATTTAATAATATTTATGACACCAAACTGTCAATGGGCGTCCGGAATGGCACCCCTTTTGGCTTGATACGATATTTGCGATGGTGTTGATCTTTGCAGATGCAATTTTTTGTTTTGTTTCTTGCATTACTGCAGGGTCATTAATTTTGGTTGACAGCAAACATTCCTTCCGGGGTCCTCCCTTAGGTCTGTCGGGTGAAGGCACAGCCTCAAAGTAGAACTAGGCCTAGAAGCGTTTGGGTTCGATTCCTGGTTGTCTAATCCAGGAATGTTTGGTAAAGGAAGAAAATTCTCGACTTACTGGGAATGAGGTTACACAACCATATTAATTCAAAAAATGGTAGAAGAGATTTTGAAAATTTGTTCGCCTTAGGTTAAAAAAAAAGAGGTATTTTTTTAAAGTGTTTACGAGAAATAAGTAATAATAGGTTTTCTTTGCTTACTGATGAAAATAAAAAAAATGTTAACAAATGAAAATAGATTATAAATTTCCGCATATTAAGTGTTGGTAAGAGGGAATCGAATTTCTATGGAAAACAGACTTGGTACACTTACCCGGTCTCTCCTACAGGCATCGAGAGCTGTCAATCGTGGAAATACACCTAGAACAATAGGTTGAGCTCAAGCGTTTATCTTACTGTCAGAGTGCCTTCTTATTTAAGAGTACCTTCGTGCAACTATAACCAAACACTTGAGTAAATAAACAGCACGGCGTGGCGCCTCTGCCGCATAGATGGTTGTCATTCTTAGAATTATGACATGGCTTTGCATTGTATGCAAAACGGTTTCCTCTTACTATAGTGCTATTTATCATCGTGAGAATCATGATGAGCAGCGACGGAAGAAATAAACCTTCTCTTTTACCTTAGATTTAAACTTCAAACGGCAGTAAATGCAATCCCAAAGCTCTGCTTCATTGTCGATGGCGCTAAGAGTTGTGAGATTCTTGTCAACGTGGGCAGCAACTGTCGTGAATGGAAGTGTGCTGAAGCTTTTTGAATAATTACTCAGCCGCAGGAAGTTTTTCATGTGGTTTTTATGCATTTCCACTTGAGCTGTTTTATTCGTTTTTAAGCTGTGGTGAGTTGCTTGGGAATTGGGTAAACGAATTTTATCATCTAGGCTAATGTGTTTATATTTAAGGTCGGAAGAAGAATTAAGGGGATTTTTATTTTGGATTAGGCCGAAGGGTCTCAGATTGATATGAAACTTTGTCCACGAATAGAGTTCACGGATATATGCACGAATCTATTCAAACAGCAGGGATGCCAGTTTTTCCGATTTTCCTGGACATCACTTATTCCAAAAAATCAAAACACAAGAACAGAGGAAATTATAGGAAATTTTTTTCAAATAGAAATTCTTTGTTGCCGCTTTTCTGGGCTGGAACACAAACGTTTCTTCTTGTATACAGGCTTCGTAGCCACACAGATAAAAAGAAACACTGAATTTTCTGCGTTATCTAATGCACATAAAGGGAATGCTAGATTTGGCAGAAATGAATGGGATATTTCATGTAAATTTAAGCCAGATAACGTCTGAATCGAGCCTGTTGTATGAAAGATTGCAAACAATATCGTTGTTTACGCTCCTTTGGCTTGGAATTACACGAGGGGAAATGTTACGCGCTTGTTAAAATTAATTATTTTTTTCTGTGCAAGAGAGTAATGCTTGCGTGAGAGCTTGTAGGTCGGTTGGTACTTGAGCACTAACTCATGTCCTAGCCTTTTATGGCTAATGGCAACACACACACACACACACACACACACACACACACACACACACACACACAAACACACAGGGTCCCAAGTTGCAACCATGAGGGTAGCGGCAGCCGACGCGGACGCGGCGTTGAAAGTGGCGAAGGTGAAGGTGGGATGGTCTATATGCCCACTAAGCCTACACCAGCTGCCGAGGGCATTTTTAGATGCCTAGAGAGCGGGCACATGTCCTGGGAGTGCAAAGGCCCAGATCGTAGTAACATGTGCAGAAGGTATGCCAGCACTAGCCACAAGGCGCGGGATTGCAAAGGTCCCCCCAAAAGCTTGATGTGCGCCGGGAAACCGTAAGATAAGCACGTCATGGGGGTGGGGGGGCAGTGCCCGGCCGCTAAAGGTATACCAACGAGCCAACCGTAATGCAGGTAACCAAACCAAACGTGAACCATTGTGAGTCAGTTAGCGAGTCGGCATCGGATATCGCCATTATTTCCGACCCATACCGCATCCCACCCGGCAACGGGAACTGGTTTGCGGACAGGGCTATTATGGCGGCATTATGGACGACGGGCAAGTACCCGGTTTAGGAGGTTGTGCCTACCACAAACGAAAGCTTTGCGGTTGTAAAAGTGAATGGAGTGTTCTTCTGCAGCTGCTACGCACCGCCAAGGTGGTCGATCGAACAGTTTACCAATATGCTAGATCGGATGACAACGGAGCTAACTGGCCTGACCCCGTTGGTAATAGCGGTGGACTTCAACGCTTGGATGCTCGAGTGGGGGAGCCACCTTACCAACCCGAGGGGCCAAATACTTCTGGAGGCCTTGGCTAGGCTCAACGTAGACCAAGCCAATGTGGGTACCAAGAGTACCTACCATAAAAACGGAGCGGAATCAATCATCGATATAACATTCAGCAGTCCTGGGCTGATAAGCAATTGGAGAGTGTATGATGGCTACACCCATAGCGACCACTTGGTGGTTCGATATTGTATCTTCCACAATACAAGGCAGCGTGCGGAAGGAGGAGCATCCACTCCATTACCCCGCAGATGGAGGACGTCCTACTTTGATCTAGAGACTTTTAAAGAGGCGCTTGAGAGGGAACGGAATTTACGCGAAACCCAGGAACCTTGCGGCGAACGACTCGTTATGACACTTACACGAGCATGCGATGCGACCATGCCGAGGGAAGTCAAACCGAGGAATGGAAGATCACCGGTGTATTCGTGGACGGAGTCAATTGCCGACCTCCGAAGAACATGTCTCCACGCAAGACGGAGGGTGTAGAGAGCGCGGTCAGACGATGAGAGAATCGAGCGTAGAGGGGCGCTAGTCCCCGCGAAGGCAGCACTAAAGAGGGAGATAAAGGCTAGCAAGCGACCCTGCTTCGAGGGTCTGTGTCAGAGGGCCAATGCGAAACCGTGGGGTGACGCCTATCGGGTAGTAATGGCCAAAACCAGAGGATCGGCGGCTCCAACCGAGCGTTCATCAGAGCTGCTGCAGGTGATCGTTGGGGGACTCTTTCCGAGCCACGACCCGAGTCCATGGCCCCCCGCCGCAGTAGATTTGTCCCATGACCAGCGTTCCAGTATCCCAGACCTTAACGCTGTCATAGCGACGGAACATTGACGGGCATTGATAACGGCACAACGGGGGCCGGCGATGAGGCGACGGTGACGAATGATGAACTCATTGCGATAGCTAAGTCGCTAAAGGTGAACAAAGCGCCGGGACCTGATGGTATCCCGAACCTGGCCATCAAGACGGCTATCTTGCTGGATCCCGATATGTTCAAGGTGGTGATGCAAAAGTGTCTGGACGAAGGCGTCTTCCCGGACGCCTGGAAAATTCAGAACCTTGTGTTGCTACCAAAGACAGGGAAGCCATCAGGAGATCCATCGGCATAAAGACCTATATGTCTGTTGGATACAGCGGGTAAGGTGCTCGAGAGGGTAATCCTCAACAGACTGACAACGTATACGGAGGGTACAGGTGGTCTGTCTAATAATCAGTTTGGCTTCCGCAAAGGGAAGTCGATGGTGGATGCCATGCTGAGGTGGCAATCCAGCGCAAGAGGCGAGGAGTACGATACTGTGCAGTGGTCACCCTTGACGTGAGAAACGCATTAAATAGCGCCAGTTGGGTGGCTATCGCCGACTCGCTCCAGCGCCTACAGGTTCCTGGGTACCTGTACAAGATTCTCGGAAGCTACTTCCAGAATCGCGTACTGGTATACAATACAGAGGTAGGCCAGAAACGTGTCCGGATCACCGCAGGCGTCCCACAAGGTTCGATCCTGGGTCCGGTGTTATGAAACACGATGTACGACGAGGTACTGCGGCTTGAGTTCCCGAGCGGGGTAAAGATTGTCGGGTTCACAGACGACATCACCCTAGAGATATGTGGTGAATCCATCGAAGAGGTCGAGTTAACGGCCTCACACTCCATTGGCATTGTGGAGAGGTGGATGAGTTCCAGGCAATTGAATCCAGGTGTTGAATAATAGGAAATCGGAGCAACATGCGACGATCAGTGCACGTAACTGCACAGTAGAATCGAAGAGGTTCTTGAGGTATCTTGGGGTCATGATCGACGATAAGCTGTCCTTTGTCAGTCACGTCGATTACAATTGCAAGAAAGCCTCAATGGCTATATGGGCATTATCGTAATCGTAATCGTAATTATCGTAAGCGTAAAGTCCTGGCCAGCGTCGCCCTGTCCATACTTAGGTACGGCGGGCCGGCATGGATCACCGCCTTGCATGCAGCGCATGCAGCGAGTGCGCGGGAGCTGAGGAAACTGCGGAACATGTGTTCTTCGCATGTCCTCACTTCGACGGCGCGATATCAGGCATGATTGCCGTAAGCGGTCACGACACGACTCCGGACAATTTGGTCCCGAGGATGTGCCAGGACCGGGACGTCTGGGACGCGGTATGCGTAGCAGCCTCCCAGATCGTCCTCGATCTCCAACAAAAATGTCGTAACAACCAAAGGGACCTCCTAACTACTAAAGCCCTAAGTAGTTAGACATAGTGGGTGCTGAACAAGCACAAGATCCCCCTCCCCGAAGTAATACCGAAAGGTGGTTCCGGGGAGGGTCGGGGCATAAGGCATGGGTGGGTTTTTAGTGGGTCGAGGAGTTGGCACCCTCATCACCACACCCTGAGTTCTTCAGGTGTCTGGTTGCAGATTTTCCATCCCGTCTAAGAAAAAAAAGGAAAAAAAAAATGAAAAAAAACACACAAATATTACACAAAATCAAAATCAGATTAATAAAAAAAGTAAAATTAATGCATCTCAGGAAGCCTTAGGCAAAAAGAGGCATACGGTTCACAATTACCTAGGTTAAATTATAACAAATTTAAACTAATACAAATGTTTATAACTCTGGCACTTATTGACCGATTTAAATTATTTTGGTGCCATAAGACTCAAGAACTCATTAGCTTCAAGGAGGTTGATGCCATATGATTGTTTGAAGAAGTGTTTCAGATTTATGTTTTTATTTTTTTGAAAGTGATCATGTGAAGTGTGTATTTAAATTTTCCAAGTTTTCTAATCATATAGAAAATCTTGTATAAAAACCTGACTTTCACTAGTTTCGTTGGAAATTACAGGACATTCCTCGAAGCAGAATGCTCTGCGATATTGCCATCAAGTTGTTTGATTTAAATTTTGATCTGACAGATTCAACGAAGTTTCTATGGTTTGATTTAACCACAAACAAACAGACACATTGATCATTTTCCACTCCAAATCATCGTCACTAAAAACTACTGCCATCTGTTGAGTAAACTGTGATGGGCGATAAAGCTGAACATATGGCGGTAGTGTGCTAACAACAAACTTAAGGGAATCGACTATGCGCGCAACCAGTTGCAATACTACCAACTAAGAAACATTTGAATTGACCGTTAAATGCGTGGTCGAAGAAGAAACTGTAAGTGTTATGTCTGTTTGTCTGTGATTTAACTTAAGCTCGCTCATCAAGCGGCAGCTATGGCATCACTGTTGCTTTTGAGAGAACCCATGCGAACGAAAGGTTTGGTCGTGTACGTCTGTATCATAATCTGCTTATAGACGAGTTTGTGATCATAGCAATCGACATGTTGTGGTTGATGTTCATTTTCATGATCGGAAATCAATCCGCATGAATTTAATAAGTCCCTGCAATTGGGAACTTTATTCCATGGCTATGAAATTGTCTGAGTCTAATTGGCGTTTCTGAGGACATGTTCCGATAGATCAGAAGTAAGCAGAGGGATTAATGTCTAAATATTGACAGTTCTAATTATAGATTACATACAATTTCATAAAATGTCCGAGGTCCGAGGTGTGTGCCGTAAAAAAATTAAATTTTGTCCGAGATTTTGTTTATCTTAGCTAGGACAAAGAATTGTCTACCAAAATGTTATATGCTGTCAAAGCTGAACGAATACAAGGTCAGAACTTTGGACCAGTTCAAGATGGTTATTCTCAAAATGTAGGACAAAACACTCATCCAATCCATGCGTGCCACTTAGTATAGTAACGATTCTGCCTGCTGCGCTTAAGTTAGAATCTTGTGCAAATCTGAAAACAGCGTTGATTGACTTTAGATGAATAGTTTATCTACATGTTGCATATATTGGAAGCACAGGCAGATAAGCAAACTTCTGAACTGGAAGCTGAAACTACTCGAAGGATCTGCGTCTGATTTGAGATTCACAGTTCAAGCTCAAACAACACGTCCTTTCTATCATCGACAAGACGGACCAGACGTTGGGATTCATTTTCAAGATTTCACTTCAACGTTTTCCTCCCGCCACACGATATAACTGTTGTTTTGATGCTATTTTACGGCGCAATGCATCCAATGCGTGGTTTTATTTTACAAAAAAAGAGCTTGTCGTAACATTCGGGAGTGCTTTGTTGCTGCACGTTGAGTCTTAATTTACGATCATTCATGCCTCATCTTTTAGGATACACACTATAAAATACATGAAAGTATCAACTGTTGACAACAGAATACATTCACCCTTCACCCTTCTAACGACTATCGTTGCGGATTATCACGCTTTTTTCCTCAAACGACAATTCCTGATAGTATCACTGCATAAACAGTAGCTGTTCACGCCCATCAGCAAAGACAATTTGTGACATTGCATTCCTGCTCGTTTGTCTGCCTTAAATTCCCCTCCATCCCCTGTTGAATACTCTCACACTTTAGATAAAACATTTTTAATTGTACACTTTGATTGTCTTCTGATTTGCCATTAACTGCAGTTTTATTGTCCTCCCCACGATTATTTCTCTATCGTCTCTCACCCCACGGTCATTTCGAGCGTCCGCCTCGGGAGAAAACAGAAAAAAATGCACCGAAAACCAATTACCATAAAACAATTTCATAATTTCAAGGATAATAAAAACGGAACCATTGGAGTCTCCGGTTTGGATGTCTGGGATAGTTCCACTTGACGATGGGGGAGCAAATTGGGGTTACGACAAATGAGGACTTTAATTTGCAAGACTTGAACCGAGGACCACGAATCCGCAAGTGACAACAAACATACATTTGGAACGTTTTCCGCTCTCTGCTACCTTGGGGTAGAAGCAGATAAAAGCACGCTAGAAGTTCCTGTTGAATCGTTGAGGAAAAGAGCAAGATGATTCATTCATAGCAACCGTTACCACCTGAACAAAACACTATCAAACTGATAGATGGTCGAATTCAGATTTTTTCGTCACTCTCATCACGGGCAGTTCTAATAGAGGTTGCTGCACCCAGTGGAAAAAGTGCAAAATTTAAGGATGCCTTATGTTTTCTGGTCGGCCTGTCACGCCGGCTTTCGTTTATTCGGTTTGTCTTTGTTTTTACAATTGTTATGATGGTAACAGACAGCGATGCCAATGTTCCTGATTTTTCAGGATTTTCCAGACTTCTTAGCATTTTGCTGAAATCCTGACAAGCACCAATTTTTCCAGATTTTGATAAAAAATCCTGACTTTTCCTGATTTTCGTAATTTTTATCAATCTAAATTAATTTTTATCGAAATAAATAAATTAATCGAAGTAAGGGAGTTCTGCCAAAGCTTTTACTAGTTGGCTGCTCTGGAATGGAATTGTCAAAAATCATTCAATAAAAAAATCTATTCTGACCCGCTCTTCTACCGAAACGATACAAGACATCTTAAACTTCACGCTTTACTTTTTTAGTTCTTTATATCACTCTCTCGCAAGTCTCAAACAGTTAGTTATGAAACTGAAAGAGATAAATATATACATTAATTGTTATGTTATACATTCTCCGTGCGAGGAGTAACGATTATGATGTAAAAGGAGATGTTCGCTCATCAGCATGAGGCACCAAGAGTGAACAACAATGTTTTTTGAATCCTAGAGGGTTTGAGCTGTTTAGTGGAATACCTGTAACTAGAAATTAGAAGAGAAATTAGTAACTTCCATTTAATTCCAACTACCTTTGCTTATCTTCGACAGATACGCGTATTTCGTCTACAATGTGCAGACTTCTTCAGTATCTCGTACTAATAACTCGACTTAAAGAAAACCTTCGCCACCTGCCGTATATATACTATTTTCTTAATACAAAGCGTTTACCTATGATTATGTTGTTTATACCTTATATCTTATTAATATTTTGTTTATATCTATTCTGAGTCAAAAACAAGTGTACTTAATATCTACCTATTTTTTTTCCATCTATACCTAACCTTCTTATTGTGTAGCAGCGGGTGCTCCGCTTCGTCGGGTTTGATGTCGTTTGGGTATTAAGTTGAAGAGCCATGTGTAACCGTGGCCTTGGTCTTTGTTTAGTAGATTTGTGTTCTGTTGCTTGTTTATTTCTAAGCTTTCTGCGACGTCTAATTTCCAGGGTATAGATGTAGTCCGTAATATTGTGATGTCATTTGTCGTTATGTCGTGATTTTCTGTGAAGATGTGTTCTGCGACTGTTGATTTGAAGTTATGTGAAATTCCTTTCTCGTTCTGTTTAACAGCCTTAGTCACCTCCGCTAGATGCTCCTTGAACCTTGTTGCCAAGGTTCTCTTTGTTTGACCTACATATATTTTGCTGCAGTGTTTACACTTGATTCTGTATACCCCTGCTCTGCCTAAGGTGTCTACTGAATCTTTGGTGGAGCCTAACATCGATGCTAATTGGTTGTGCCTACTGGAAAAAACTAAGTCTAAACCAAATACCCTAAGTCGTGGTTTTAGCTTTTGTGTAATGTCTTTATCGAAGGGGGCGGATACACGTTTCAGGGGTTCAGGTGAGTCTGAGAGGGTTGTTTGTGATTTCCTATGAAGATGTCTTTCCTTTTTGTTGATGATCGCTTGAATTGTCCTCTTTTCGTACCCATTGAGTCTGGCAGTTTCGAAGATATATGCTAATTCTTTGGCTTTTCCAGTTTTATTGAGAGGAAGGGTCAACATCCGGTGGATCATGTGGTGGAAAGTGGCCATTTTGTGCTGAAAAGAGTGGTTTGAAGTGTATGGGATGACTCTTTGGGTGTTTGTGGGTTTTCTGAAGATTTCAAACTCTAAAGGAGATGGCGACAATGATTCTCTCTTTACTAGAAGGTCGAGGAATGCAAGTTTACCATCCTTTTCTGTTTCATGGGTGAACTTAATGTCTTTGTGGAGAATGTTGATTTCTTGAAGAATCAGGGAGAGATCGTCTTTTTTCACGACGGCGAAAATGTCGTCGACGTATCTCCACCAACGAGTTGGGAGTAATCCTTTTGTTTTTAGGATTGTTTCCAAATTCGCCATAAACAGTTCACAGAGGAATGGGGATAGAGGATTTCCCATAGGGGCTCCTTTTAATTGTTTATAGAATGATCCTCTGAAAGTGAAGTAGTTCTCTTCCATGCAAAGTCGAGTCAGCTTAAGGTACATCCGCACCTTTTGCTTCCTTGTTGTGTCATCTCCTTGTTTCAAAAGCCAATCTTCTAGAAGGTTAATTGCGTCCTTGATCGGTACGCTAGGGAAAAGGGCCGTGACGTCGAAAGATACCATTACTTCATTGTCATTTATATGACCTGATGACTGTAGCTGTTGTACAAATTCCTGGGAGTTGCGAACTGAGCTTGTTGGGAATTGCTCGGAGATACTTTGAAATTCTTTTACTAGCCATTTTGCTAGCTTATGGGCTGGAGATCCTACAGATGAAACAATCTCCCTCATTTCGTTTCCGGGTTTGTGGACTTTTGGGAGGCCTTTAATTCTGGGGAGGATGGGGTTTGGTTCACGAAGACGGACTGCTGCATCCTCTAATACTGCTTTACACAAACCCATGTGTTTTTTGTTGTTCTATGTTTTTTGTTGTTGTATTTTTATCACTGTCAGTTTTCCGAAAATTGTAAAGCGTGGCGTCACCCAAAAAGCGATGTCATGAGTTGATTTTGCGCAAGCACCTGGAAAATCCTCAACTCTCTCATCGGGAGATCGGAAGAAGACTTGGAATCGTGCAGTCAAGGTTGAGTCGTGTGATTAAACGTAACTACGAAACTCTGAGCATCGAACAGAAGGAGGAATGTGGTCAGAATGGATGCTCTATTGGTGATCATGATCACAAGCGTGTTGTAAAAGCGTTTAAGCGGAATCCCAATGCTTCGGTCAGGGATGTGGCCAAAAAGTTGATTCTGTTCAAGTCTTTCGATCAGAGAGCCAAGGACCGGGAGGGACAAACGAACGGTAAAATATGGTGGGAAAGTTCCGGGACCGGAAACTGTACCCCCAGATACCTACGAAGCCTCATTGTCTCATCACGGATGAGGAGACTAACGTCAAGGCGAACTTCCGGCAGCATTCGGGACTGCTGGTCTTCACCGCCCAGCACAAGTTTGATGTAGGAGGAAGTAAGGAAGCAGAAAACTTCAAAATTTGCCAAGAAATACATGATTTGTCAAGCGATCCGCTCATGTGGCAAAAGGAGTAGGTCATTGGTGATACGGGACTGTAAACGGGGAGATCTACCTCAAAGAGTGTCAACAAAAGCGTCTACTTCCTCTGTTGAAGCAACACGAGAGCCTTACGATCTTCTGGCGGGATCACTTTCGTACCCAAGGATATGACGAAAAAGTTGGTTTCCTTACAGAAAAAGCTGCTACCAGATGTTGTAAAGAACCTGATGATTGGAAATAAGTGAAAGGTGCGAGGTGAATAAAATAAATATACCAAAAGCTTACTAATGGATTTTAGTCTATTCTCAGAAAGTTTGAAAAGAATCGGTTAACTAGGTAATTTTCGACAGCATTTTTTTTTCGTGGTACAATTCGATGTGGGACATCCTTTATTGAAGACCACCAACATTCCCAACGTCCATAAGCTGCGACCTATATAAAATATTTGGTTGGGACTCAAATTGAAGATCTACTCCAATAACTTCGTTGCCAGAACGGAGAACCCAAGATCAAGAAAGAGCTGCTGAAATTCAATTTTTTTTTATCCGCCATGGATAGGGTTCACTGTTGTACGGCTGCTCGGCAGACCGTGGAGGCATTTTTGTAGAAAGTTCAATAAACGTATTTTGTCAGGTAACTTTGCTTCATTGAATTTCCTTTTGTAGTTTTTTTTTTTTTGAATCGTCATTCGAAATAATTTTTTTTTATGCATACGTTATCTGCAATTTTGAAGAGTACTGAAGTATACACTTAAGTCCTGAAACACTTTTTGGTTTTAATTCTTATAATCGAAGACTTCATAACACATTTTGAAAATAGAAGACCATTCGATGCTTAACTTTGGCTCATTTACAAACCGTTCCTAACTATGATTCGTATTTAATTTACTTTTGGAAATTTATATAATTATTTGAAGTTTTCCCAAATAAGACCTTCATCTAGTTTAAGTTATATATTAAATACACAGAAAAAAATATAGAATTTGAACTGACACGTAAAATTTCCCTACGTTGATTTCAAGCCAAAGGCTGTAACTGTAAATAACTAAGTTGTTTGCAATCTTGCATGCGGCATACAACAATGAATGCAATCTATCACAGTAAATTACATGTTTCTTTCAAACTGTGTTGTTTATTTGATAAATTCCCAAGAAAACAGGGAAAACTTGTCAACATATTTCAGAAGGAGAGTACCAGAGTACCATTCAAATTCCAAATGAAATAGTCATTGAATATCAGTTAAGAATCTACAGATTCTCAAGAAAAATTGCTGCCATACTTTTATAATTTCAAAGTTTTTTTAGCTGAAATCTGCTTTATAAAATATTATTGAACTTTTTTTGTAAGTTTTTTCAAGGTTATTAAGTTAAAAAGAAAACATTGAAAGTTTTTTGAAAATAACATTGGATCCAAAACATTTCAAGTAATCTTTATTTTATGTTTATCTGATAGTTTTCCCGAATTTTTATGGGCGTAGGATGCATAAATTTAAATTGAATGCGTTGGCATCTCTGAAACAAATAAACTGTAAATGTAGTTTTGCGAACAATATTCGCTGCGTAGCTGAATAACTCTCAATTCGTCAGTCCGCTATCAATAGGAGGTATGGCAAAGCTCAAGAAACGTTTTGCAAATTTATTATATTTTAAAAATGATGACTTAACTTAAAGTGTATTACGATATGAAAGGAGTGTCAAAACTAGGTCAACAAACAAAACATGTTTTGAAATTGGAAAACTTCCCAACCTCATAGGATCCCATTAATGGACAGCAACTTCTGCTATACCTAGAAAGAGAAAGTATCAATAGGTCCGATAGCGTTCAGCAAGCTGTTAAAACTGAATAGAACTAGTTTGAAATTGAGCGTAGTTGTTAAGCAGTACTTCGAAGCAAACATACACTTTTGCTGTTGCTTTCTGGGTTATTGTGAACACACGCAGAATTTGTGGAAGGTAGCTCATCAAATCTCCCGGTCCGCCTCTAAGCAACTTGCTTTCAGGTACCAGGTGGGTCTCCACCAATTGCAGGTCGAACTGCCAAATTTGGAAGACGTCTTGATTGAGTAATCTTGAATTATAATAAACCGTCCACTAAAATCACAAAAGATTGCGATTGGTTGGGTGGATTGGAGATAATGAAACCATTGAGAATAGGGCCAAATCTTCCCCGCTTGGTGCAAATCCCATGAACTTGGATATCAATAGAAGGCTAAAGTTTCCAGAAGGCACGGAATGCATCTCCGGACTTTTATGTTTACCAGGCCCCTCAATTTTTATTTTGGATGGATGAGCGTGGATTTTTCTGTTGAACGTTCTACTTGCTTGATGCGGATGTTAGTTGCAGTGGTTGCAGTGAAGTGGTTGTGGAGTGCGGTTGAAAATTTACGAAAAAAGAGATTTCTACGAGCATCGGCTGTGAAAGGTTGTGTCGATGCTTTATTACGCACTATTTTGTTATCTTGTCACTTCAAGGTTCTTTGCAAACAGGTTCCTTCCAAAATAACACTTCCGGTCAGTGAGTGTTATATAGAGCAGCAATCACATACAAAATGGACACGCAAATTTAACACTACAATGATGCCGCGATTTTGTCTCTCCCTCAGCGCTTCTGATTTTTATTTATCAAAAAATGTAGTTAAAACATTGAACGTTCGATGTAAATTTGAGTGCAAGAAACTCACTGAAAGTCATTCAATATAAAAAAGACATCTACAACTGTTTTCAAAAGAGTGAATGAAAATTATAGGTCATCAATTAATTCATTTGTTTTGTTTACCATAATTGTTACGTCTGTATTCTAAGTACGTGGAGTAACGAGATGTTTGCTCATGGAGAAGGAGATGTTCACTCATCAACATGAGGCGCCAAGAGTGGACAGTAATGTTTGCTAGAATGAAAGCTATAAAGAGAAAGTGATGATAGTTCCGTCAGTGTACGGCAGGTTAAAAATTGAATAGAAGTATTGAAAATTGAGCGAAAGGCTTGGATATAGTGGTAGTCGAACCAAGGACGATACATTAGCCTTGTGCCAGTGGGATGTAAGGCGGACGTATGAGTAAAACCAAAAACCAGAATGAGGAGTATAAACAGGCTGCACAACGACAACGTCCTTCAACTTATCAACTTCACCGAGTCCAAAAACATGGCCGGACGTTGTACCTTTTTCAAGCACAGCCTCCCACATCGGTACACCTCAAGGTCATCAAAACAAACGGAATCACAAATCGACCACGTTTTGATAGATGGTCAGCACTTCTCAGACATCACCCTAGTAGCACACTTCTTGCCATTCAGTCGTGACAACATAAATATGACTTGCTAAGTCATAATCCAGTTACTACAACTAATTATGATCGTAGGGTGCTACTTGGGCACCAACCTAGACCTGACAAGAAGCTGAAGGTTAAGATGCGCTCAAAACTCTCCGTATTGAGAAACTTTAGTTGCCAATGCCCACTACGGTACAATTTCATGCCACTGAAGCAACCTGACGTCGCCACAGGCTACGCTCGAGACTGCCCAGTCGAAACACCGTGAAAATAGCTAACAGCGTAGCAGAGAACGTCTTATGTTATGTGAAACGAAACCTATAGAACACGTGGTTCAGCGAAGAATAGTGCAGCCGCTGTTTTAAGAGAAGAACGCAGGGCGGGCTCTTCTGCTGCGTCAAGTTACCCGTAAGAGTGTGAAATGGTACAAACAGAAGAGGAGGCAGCAAACCCAACTATTCCGGGAGAAATTGCGCCAGGAGTGGTAGGAGAAGTTTCAGCTGAACCGCTCACATGAATGGTGCAAATTCTACAAGAAACTCAACGCATCCCGCAGAGGCTTCGTGCCGCGAGCTGAAACGTGTCTAGATAATGGTAGGAGTATTCTTATGGACGATTGTGAGGTGGTAGAACCAGCGGGTGCAAGAAAATGAAAATATGTCTAGGCTCAGGAAGTACTAATACATCGGTCTCAAGCTCGGTACCAAGCTTAATGATTCGCCCCTAATAACGTAACTCTCACCAACACACCCTCAAGTATTGTGTCAAAATAACAAAGCGAATCAAAACAACAGCAAAGATACTGTTACCGAAAGGTACAGAAAAGCGAAAGAATTATTGCAAGGTGCAGACTGCAAGGTGTACTCCGGACCTAGGGGTTCTACAACAGTAAACCAATTTCAAATCGCTAGTTGCATATTGATTGTTGGTAGAACGGTGGAGACAGCACTGAAAATTTGAATGGAGTACAGTAGGAGCACCAAGACAGCGAAGGAAGTGCCATTGGCGATGCAGCAAGTGGCTGAGATGTGCCACTTCCGACGATAGGTGAGGTTAGGGATGTCTTCAAGGAGCCGATGACCAACAAATCGGTTGAGGGATCGATGGCTCTTCGATAGCCCATCAAGATGGTCCCAGACAAGTAGGCTAATTGCCTGCATCAACTGATAACCAGAATTTGGGATACCGAACAGCTTACGAATAAGTGAACGTATTTGGTTGTCTTCAACATACACAAGAAGGGCAAGGAACTGGACGGCAAAAGCTTCGTTCGTAATGCCGCCAATAAAATGCTATCCCAAATCATCTTCCTGCAACTGTCACCACTAGCAAATAGATTCGTGGACAGTTATCAGGAACGATCTACAACGGACCAAATCTTCGCTTTGCGGTAGATCTTCCAAACTCATCGACTTCAAATCCGCATATAGTACAGTTAAACGACAAGAATTATAGAAGATCATGGACAAGAACGGCTTTCCGGGGAAATTAACCCGACTAACTAAGGCTACGTGGATGGAATCCAGTACTATGTGAAGATATTGGATGGATTTTTGAGTTCATTGAAATCCCACAGGGGGCATCCTTAAGGTGAAGGAATCTCGGTCCTGCTGTTCAACATATCTATTGAAGATGTTATGAGAAAAGTGGTGTTTAACATGCGGGGCATGATTCTCAATAGATTCAGTCACTTATCTGCTTATCAGAACAGTCAATTTATCTGCTTTGTCGATGACGTGGACATATTCGGCAGGAAAATTAGGGCGGGTGCCGAGGAGCACATCAAACTTAAGCGCGAAGCAGTGAGGATTAGGTTGAAGAAAAATAAACCGAGCATGCTAGGGCTCGACGGGACAGCAGTGTAACGATCGACGGAAATGAGTTCGAGGTAGCCGACGAATTGTTCATCTTGGTTCACTTGTTACTGTGGACAATGATAGCAGTCTTAAGATACAGAGGCGTATTATCATAGGAAGTCGTGCCTATTACACGTTCCTTAATAAATTTTAAACATACTTGGCTGCCGTAAGAAGTGTGTTCCGTACAAAACACTACTAAGCCCTGGTATACTCTACGGGCATGAGACGTGGACTATACTTGAGGAGAACTTGCAAAAGCTTGGAGTTTTTTGAGCGACAGGTGTTAAGAACCACCCTTTGCAGAGTACAGGAGAACGGTGTTAGGCGACAACAAGTCACTGGTGAACTCAACATTCGTAGGGTGGTCAAATCTGGACGCATACGCTGAGCAGGACATGTTGCAAAAATGCTGAACAATTATCCTGCAAAATAATGTTCGACGGGAATGCGGTCCACATAAGATGACGAAGGGTACAACAAACATTATGGAAAGACAAAGTGGAGCAAGATCTACGGAGTACTAGATGCTCATGGCATTGTAGAGAAGCAGCCGTGAACCGAGAACTTTGGGAGATATTGTGTAATTTTATAAATGAATTTATGTAAAGAAAATATTAAAAATAAGATATGCACTACCGCATCGATAATTGACCATATAAAATCGTGGAACAGCTAGCCAAATCTGGTCACAACTTTATTGGATTTTGTTGTGCTTTCTTGAATGGTAAAATTCGTTTTTTGAGACAGCTTTTCTAGTATAGCTTCGAGTTCATGGACTCATTTGTAACGTAAAACTTGAATCAGTAAAAACGCAAGGACACATCCTCCAGCCGTGGCCACGTAACTTTCGCCAGGAAGATACCAGCAGTCCAGCTTTTCATGTACATATTTCGTCATTTTGTAGTGGCAACTCGCCAAATCTGGCTAAAAATTTGTGTCGCAACGGTGGGGCCTAATGATCGGATAAACACGTTGTTTCTGACACTCGGTAATGCATACATGGTAAAGCAGAAGTCGTATGCCAAAAATAAACCCAAAAGGAGCGGGAATAGTTTCTCTCCCATGTAGGGGATTTGGGAGTAAAAGTAGACAGTTCGTTAGAACTATTAAAAAAAAAAAAAAAAAAAAAAGCTATCGGTAGTATATGAGCACGATCAAGTGCACAGATTTTTGCCAGTCAAGGTGGTGTATTCGATCACGCCTTGACCTACCCCGCATGGGGATGCTTGGCAAAAGTCTGTGTTTCCTGTTTCGGAATACTACCTCAAAATGCCCTCCGCTCAATTTCAAACTACTTCTATTCAATTTTCACAGCCTGCCGTGAGCTAACGGAACTATCAATACTTTCTCTTCACAACTTTGTTCTAGCAAAAAAAAATGCTGTCTACTCCTAGAGCCTCATGGTGATGAGAAATTATTTCCTTCTCAAAAACAATATCATCACAGATCGTTACCCCGCGTATGGGAGAATACAAGGAAAGAACAATATCAAGTGTAATGCATACATGATAAATGTTGACTATGAAGTAAATTTTGTTTCAACCAGATTTGAAGTTTTTCGGCAAAATTATCCGCATAAAAAAATCTAAGTATCTTGAGAATATTTGGCTAACTCTAAGAAAAAATACTTCTGTTCCGGAAGATGTTTGAACTTCAAAGTTTGAAGCCAAAGACAAACGTTTCAGTTTCGTCTAACGATACGATTCGATTGCCTAATAGCGTTTACATTACAAAATGGACTTTTTTTCGTGATAAAAAAATAAGCTAGGACATATAATTGCTTTTGGTAAATTTCCCAAGGAAGTTAATTATTTTAGCTCACTTGCCAAAAAATTCTACGCTCTTGCGAGCGGCCTTCCGGCAGTTACCCGGAACATTCGCCATGATGGACGAAAACATGCGTTTAGACATGTTTATGAGTTGATTTTTCGTTATATTTAACAATTCCTCCTCAGTTTCGCGACAACATTCTTGAAGTTGATCTTACGCTTCAGGTTGACCCAGAAATTCTCGATGGGACGTAGCTGGGGGACGTTGGATGGATTCACCGACCTGGGTACCGCATCGATATTCAGCCGCTCCATCTCCTCCAACGAGCGCTTCGAATAGTGGGCCGATGCCAAATTCGGCCAGAACACCGCGTCTTCATAGTATTTCTTGATGAACGACGCAACTTCCAGCAGGCATTTCGTACTATAAATTTCCTTGTTCACGGCAAGTCCGGAGCGAAAGAAGAGCGGCTTTGACATCTCCTTCTCACTGATTGTTAGCCATAGCAGCACCTTCTTGGGGAACTAGGTGTGTGAAGTGAACTTCACGTCGGAGCTCACTTCCTTCGTGGGGAAGTGAAATACGAAGTGCCCTGCCATTCGTTGACCATCTTATGCAGTCGGCGCCACTGCGTCATTGCCTGCAGCTCCGAAACCAGTGGACGCGACTTCCGCTTCCTGATATGTATGTTCATGTTCGCCAGGTACTTTTTCACTGTTTGGCCGGTTGAACCGACCTCCCGGCCAAGCGCACGCAGCGATGCAGCCACCTTTCCCTCGGTCTTCCTCTTCAGCATCCTTTGGAGCTTCTTGTCGCTCAGGGTCGTCAGCCGTCCGGAACTAGGCGTTGTTGTTCTATAATGCCAATATGTTGTAGATGCTAGAACGGGCATATCCGGCATCCACAAAGTGCCGCACGATGTTCATCTTTGCGCGGCGGAGTGCCGTTCTTTGAATGCACACACTTTCAAACGGAGTTGCTTCACTGTTTTTGCCATCACGGTTAGAGTTCGATTGACAGAGCTGTCAAATGATGTCTTATGACTTATAAGTTACTAAGATTGATGCTGCATGGGTAGTTTCGTCTGTGAGCGAACCCATGAAAAATCGGCAATTTTTATCCATATTTTTAATGCAATCGTTAGTCCAATATCTGAAAAAAAAAAAACACCTTCCCGGATGGATATATTTCATGCTATACTGCGAACAGCACTGAGTGTGTTGACCACATCCACAATCAAAAGTCCTGGATTCCGTTCGGAAGCCTTCATGTCGCTCTGTTGTAGTTTCTAGTCGATTTTATCGCTTCAACGTTTTGATCTTCCGGGGAAAAGAAAACGTTTCTTGAAATATTTAGTCACCGATCAGACTAAGGTTTTGGACGTTTCCACTTCTTGGCTTGTCTTCTTCTATCGCTTGTCAAATCAAGGACACAAATACATTTTTTTTTCTCATGACTTAAAAAAAACTTTGTAAGCTTATTACTGTTAAGAGATTGCGTGGATCGAATCGTAGTCATATTAAAACATGAAATATTTCAGCTTATATTGAAACCCAACAAGGTAGTTTTATAACATATCGTTTCGTCTGTCTGGTCAAAACCAACCATAAAACAACTTGCGTCCAGACTAACGATTCACTAAATACTACAAGCGGCTATCCTTGCTGATAGAAATAAGAGAACCAGAAACAAGAAACACTAAAATTCCCATTGATGCTTTCTTCTGACTCCCCCAAACAAACAAACGTACAGTTCGTGGACTCGCGCATTCCTTCACTTGAAAATATGCTAATGCTACTGGCACTGTCCACGTCCGTTTGTGTCGATAATGCTGATGATAATGCTGATGATGGTGACGATGATACTGCCCTCTGTCACACTATTTTGACTATTTTGAGTGGCGGTCTAGACTCTGTTTTGGCACGAGAGCAGCCAAGTGGAACATGCCATGAATATAAATACTATCAATCACCGACTTCCGAGTACCATACACCCTGACTCCCTGTGGTGATTGATTGGCGTGATGCCCGAAATTGATTTGGAATGAAATAAATTCGGCAATCAAATTCGACGAGCTCTGCTAATTGAGCATAAACAAGCATAAAAGGGAATGTAAATATATCGATGAATATAGCTACCGTAAGGACAGATCTGCGACAGTGGACCGACTGGCAACGCCACTAAGAAATAAATCCAGCTCGAATTTAAAATCGAGATGCCACAATAATAAAAATAGCGTAACGGCTTTGCAGCAAGGTAATCAGTCAAACGAGGCGTCAAAATCCGAACGGCGCCAAATAGCCTGCGTCCGCGTCCGGTTGCAACGATTTATCGTTTTCACCCCCAAGTCATGTGTCCGACCCATGTTGCTCTCACTGCATTATTTCGGTTATACATGCAACGTGCGAAGCGTGCCTCTGCCTACCTGTTGAACTGTAAAACACCGCCGATCGCAGCTAAATTTAACGCCATAAATTATGATTAACAACTTCATTGCCTTTTTCGGAACCATCACACTGGGAACCCGTAACTCGCACTGTGCAACTGTGCTAAAAGAGCTGAGCATCTTATCGCATTTATTTCGCGAATGATGTCAGGCCCTTACTGTCTTCGAGGTTTCTGGCACTGAACAACGTTCCATCGATCGTTCATGCCCGATTACTGCAGCCTGAAAAATTACTTCTCTTGCTTCGGTTAGGTCTTCATTTTGAACAAGATTTCGTCTCCTGATCTGAAAGATGGATTTACGTATTCTAGGAAAGTTTAGCGGAGTCTTTCCTTTTAAAGACTGTATTCGATGAAATTTGGACACACAAATTAGGTCACCAAACATTTTTCTTAGGCCCGATTCTTTTCAAACTTTCTGGAAACAAAGTACTACTAAATGGTTAAGTTTTGACATCATTGGTTTATTGAACCTCTTCTCCCAACCCAAATGCCCGCACCTTTGCCTTGACCCCTTTCATCAAATTTTGGGCAATGATAGGACCGACTTGCTTACTTACTTTTAACCACACTTTCTTTAGTTCAAGTTCATTTTCTATCAGTTTTGGAGTTTTAACGAGCTTTGCCTTCATGATTGCCCAATATTTTTCGATTGGGCGAAGTTCCGGAGTGTTTGGAGGGTTGACGTCTTTTGGTACAAACACTACATTATTATCTTTGTACCAGTCTAAGACGGGCCGGGTATAGTTTCTTCTTCCGTACACTCTCCGGAACGGCCAACTTAGAGGTGACGACGTAGTGTTCCTGTCCTGGCATTTGTTTGGTGTCGGCTTTAATGTAGGTCTCATCGTCCATCACAATGCAGAACGGTTTTGTGAGCCACTCCCTGTACAGTTTTCTTGCACGAGTTTTGGCCACCGAGTTCTGTTTATCTCTCCGGTTCTGGACCTTGTACACATGTAATCCAGAACGTTTCATTGTTTTCTGCACAAAACAAACTGAAACTTTCGCCTTTTTCGCAACATCCCTGATCGAAATGTTGGGATAACGCTTAAATTGGTTCAATACCATCCTGGCCTTCTCTTAAATTGGTTCAATACCATCCTGGCCTTCTACGAACAATTGCGTGTGTCCAAATTTCATCGAATACAGTCTTTAGTTTTTTCCTTGTTAAAATTTATTTGCTTCTATTACAATCCACCCTCAGCTCAGTCGGTAAAGGCGCAAAAACACCATGCTGGAGGTGGATGGGTTCGATTCCCGGTCTGAACTAAGAATTTTTCGTTGCGAAAAATTCCTCGACTCCCTGGGCATACTTGTGCATATGTACTTGCCCACACAATCATTCTAATGCAAAAATGGTACCTGGCATCGAATGCTCTCATTTAAATGTGTCAAATGCACTTAGAACACTAAGTTGAGAGCAAGCAATGAGCTTGAACTGAATAAGAAAGAAGACAATCGATAGAATTATCCAGAGCAGCATTAATGTGTTTTGACAAAGCAACAAACTTCTCAAATGAGTGTAACTATTATCGGCAACTCCTCTTTTATTCGGCTACCTTTTGATTTGAACTGCTTTGAGAAGAAATCATTCTTCTATAAATAGACATTATGTATATTATAAATCAGCATTTTGAGTGCATGTCGATTATTTGAAGAAAAATATGGCATAAGGGGATGACTCAATACCTGGAGGTAATCAAATTACAGCATAATATTGAATATCATATATTTTATATTGAATAGGAAATCGATTGCCGAGAATACTAAACATTGCCGAAGCCAACACTTTCCCAATTTTATGATTGAACATGAATGGCATAAATAGATGAAATCGTGTATGACAACGGCAACTGAAGTCCGTTTGGTATTATTTGCAAAACGCAAGGCAGACCTGAAGACTTGCCCCAATAAGATATGTTGCGATTGCGTTTGAGTGTTAAAGGTTGTACGGAATCAAATTGCACCACTTTTAAGTGGCTGAGACTATTTACACGAATTTCTGGCCAGATTTAGCCTCGTTCCATGACTTATGAGTAGTATAAAGAAGAAGGTCCGTGCATTTGGATATGGAATTTAAATTGAATAAAAAAAAACATGGGAAAATATTCATAACATGTTTTATTTTACTCCCTGAAAGTTTGAAGATGATAGGTTGATCGGGTAAATTTTGTCGAATATATGTGTGTGTCGCAATTTGGTTCCGTACACCCTTTATTGGATGTTTTCCTACAGTTTCGCAAAGAAATCCATTGTGGGTGAGGTTTAACTTAATTAAATCAGAGCTAGTAAATCTTACTACAACCATGAAACACGGCCATCAATACTACAAATAATCGCAAGACCCAGAATTTTTCGAAAATCTTTTATTCAATGCTTAAAAATTTTTTCTGGGATGCTCGCAAAATAGTTCTGGGAAGCTTTCAGGAGTGCACCCACCCCTCCCCCAATTTAAGAGCCTGTCAACATTAAATTTTTGCAAAACACATAATTCAACAAAACCGATTGTTTATTTTACAATAATAGAATGATACCTACATTAGAAACAGTTGATTAAGATGTTAATCCTTCTTTCTGTAAAATCCTCAAAGTTTCTGTGGTACACCCTCCATCAGGTTCCGTACGGTACCCTCAGATACGCCCACCGTGACGATTCTCCATCTTCTGATGAAATCATCGGTACCATTTGCTTTCTTCTTAGTATCGAACAGTTTCCGCTCAACTAGAGCCCAGTACTTCTATCCCTGCCCTTCGGTTCAGAAAGGGGTACGGGCGTGTTCTGTCGAATTGGTCGTGGCAGATTTCATGCGTGAATAGGCTGCCACATAAACGTTCAAAAATGCTTGTTGTAATGACCACTTGCAGATGCGATGGGGGATCATTGTCCTGATATTACCAAATGTAGCACGTAGTAAATGTTTTTTTTTTCTTCTGGGTGAACTAGTGGAAACTCATCGGGAATGATCTCTCATATACATCCATCGAACCATTCTGAACGACCGTTGTGAGAATATCACCATGAAAATCTCACATGCGCATAGCACACTGAAAAAAATCCGTGTCCGGATCCGTGAACTGCAGTCATGAATTCGAGAACAAGCAAAAATACACCGTGAACTGAATCACGTAATCATGAATTAAATCACGTTTTTAGGTAAAAATCCTGAAAACATGAACTAGTTCACGGTCCGTTTTCATTTTCGTGAATGCTTTTGTTTCTGTGCATGTTACCAGTTACTAATGCTTTTCTCCTTTCCTCCTGTTCTCTTTCCTATTCTATGGCCGAGAGCGGTGGCTTACACATTGTGAGTCTTGATATGCGATACCAAAGTCAGCTCTTCAAAAGGAGAAACACCGAGACGATAATACGGACCCTACATCAAAGGAAGGTTGAAGCAGTAAGTGAGGAACGCGGAACCCTAACCAATTTTACTTTTAGCCAAACAAGCTAACACAAGCTTCAAGGTATGATGATTTCAATATCAAGGTAAGAAAATCATATTAATTTCTTTGAATTTTTCATATATTTTTGTAACATCATATGTTGCTATACAGGGAGGGACCATCAGAGCACCCGATTGAACCGATTTGAACAGGAGAAGTGGGACTGCCAACTTCCTGTTGTTAACATTTCGTGAATAAAGGGCGGGCTCTTCTCCCCGTCTAATGGGACTTTTTGATTGGCGAGGGCTCGATTTTGGTGTGGTTTATGCAAACTTGTTTCTGGAAGGAGATTCTCTCTAGACCCCTGTAGCTTTGGGTTGCGCGTAAGTGTATCTGCTTATGGGCCCACAATACGTTGTTGGCTCTTCATACAGGAACATGATGAAACATTTACCACAGAACAACCTTGATCAAATCGTTTAATTATAACAGTCCAGTGCTATAGGCAGTTGCCTTGCAACATAGGATGGTAGTTCTCATCATCAACAACTAGAGCCCAGTACTTCTATATTGGGCGATGCTCTGGACAGTGTGGTGAATTGGATGTTTTTGGCACGTATTTGACTTCTAGTAACTTATATCATTCCAGGACGAATTTCGCCTAGTGACAAGAGGCCAAATCAGGTCAAAACAGAGCTGGACATTCTTTCTCGTACACATCCTTATTGATAGTGTCGATAGAGACGAAGCTTTTAGATTTTCGACCACAACTACATATGGCCTGCCAAATCAAATACTTCTCAGCGAATTTGACACCTTCTTTTTCCGGAAATGCTCGGCAACGGCATTCCTTTGCACTGTGGTATAAAAAAGCCAGACGCGGAAGCAAATTAAAGTCTTCCAGTACGCATGTTTCGTCGTCCGTTATGATACAAGACAATGTGTGCAAAAAAAATATGTGTAAAGCTCCTTAGCACGACTTGTTGCAGTGGAATTTTGCTTGTCATCACGGTTGGGCACCTTTTTCACTTTGTACGCTTACAGTCCTTGCCGCTGCTTAGCTTTTTGTATGTATGATTTTGACTTCCAAACTTTGCGAGCCACTTTTCACACAGAAAGATTGGGATTTTTCTCAATAATGGCTGCCACCTTCTCGTCTATTTGTCGGGAGCATACTTTTCTATTTGTTCCTCTTCCAACTTTCCGAACGGTAGTATCCGATCAGGCACATAACCCTTTGTCATACTACCCCATGCAGGATAGGTAGGATAGGTGCGTTCAAATGCCCTCCGTTCGTTTTCCCGTTCTTGTATATTTCAATTTCAAAGCCTGCCGTTGCGGAACTATCAATAACACTTTCTCTGCCTATACGGAACTATCAATAACACTTTCTCTTCATGTCTATTCGTTCTAGCAATAAAATTACTGTCCACCCGACAACCAAAAACCTGGTAAGCCCGCGTCCGACCAGAACTCCTATCTACCCATCGCGATGTTATCTTGTATTCGAAAGTTGTTCGAGAAAATGATCCTCTTCCGCCTGGACAAATGGGTTGAGACGAACAACTTGCTTTCAGATACTCAATATGGTTTCCGTAGGGGTAAGGGCTTGCTTAATTTTTTGTATAATTTGCTGTCAGAGAAACATTTGAGCTTCTCTCATGGAACCTCTACAGCTTCCCGATTTAGCTACATGGGTCTCCCCCAGAGATCCTGTTTAAGCCCTTTTTTTGTAATTTTTATGTCAAAGACATTGATGGTTGTCTAAGTGACAACTGTACGTTGAGGCAACTTGCAGATGACGGTGTAGTGTCTGTCACAGGACCCAATGGGGTTGATCTGCAAGGACCCTTACAGGATACCTTAGACAATTTGTCTACGTATCGAGTTCTCTACGGAGAAAACTGAGTTGGTAGTTTTTTCTAGGAAGCACAACCGAAGCTTCAAATTTGGGGTACACCGATAACTCATTCCATGTCTTTTAAATATCTTGGGGTCTGGTTCGATTCAATTGCACCTGGAGATCTCACATCGAGTATCTGAAGCGAAAATGCCAGCAAAGGATCAACTTCCTTCGAACAATTACTGAAACTGGGTGAGGAGCGCATTGTCGGTTTTAGAATACGGTAGTTTTTGTTTTCAGGCGAGCTGAAAACGAAGACACCGATACTGAAAATATTGATGTCGTCGTATCGCGTTAGGTTGCATGCACTCGACTCATACCATGAGTCTTGAAGAGCTGGCTGGCATGTTGCCACTCTCGGATCGGTTTTCAGAATTATCTCTCTGACTCCTCACCAGGTGTGAAGTTATGAACCCTCAGGTAATCGAAAACATTGGAAAACTTCTTCTTGTACCATTTGTACATAACACAAGATGTCAGCCCTTCCCCAAATATTCCCAATCGTGTTTGCTACGTCGATTTCGGAAATTCGGTTCATTTTAATTTATCCATGAAACAGGAGCTTCAGGAGAATCCCAGAGCATCATCGTCCTATGATTGCTCCGGTGATATTTGCTGCAAAGTTTGGCCTAGTTGATTCCACTAAAACGTTTTTCACTGACGGGTTTTTAACAGCGGACTCCGCTGGCTTTGGTGTATACAATCCAAATTATAGCGTCACTCGTAAACTTCAAGCACCTTGTTCTGTTTTTGTCGTGGAATTAGCGGCAATTCATTTTTCCTTAGAAACTGTTGCCTCACTTATAGTGGTATTTCATTTTCACGGATAGTCTTAGTATTTTAGAGGATATTCGATCCTTGACCGACAAATCGCCTTCAACGATTTTTTCTATATTTTTCGTACTCGTTAGCTGGAAGTATAAATGGAGTAAAGGAGATTTGGGGCAATGGCTACATTCTATCACTTCTAAGGTGTTGGTTCAGGGGATTGGATGTGGGTCGACATTTCATTCGTGTGATGTCTCGGCGCATGTCTAATCATTATTCTTTAAACGCTCAGTTGTTCCGTGTTGGCCTGGGAGACAGCAATCTCTGTGAATGCGGACAAGGTTACCTGGACGCAGATTAAGTAATTCTGGTTTTGGTCAGATCTGAGCTTTTTGATTCTCTTCAGGCTCGAGGTAGATAACCCAATGTACCGATTCGAGACATTTTGGCTACCGGCGATCTGAAGATTATGAAACTTATTCATGTAGTTTTTACTAACATTAGCCTTAGATTGTAGTTTGATTAACTTACTTGTTTAGGTTAAATTTTTGAGGAATGGGTGCGTCAGTGTGTGATTGTGGTTGTGTGTGTGACTGTGGTTGCGTGAGTGAGTGATTTTTTTTTAAATTGAAAACGTTCAATTAAAAATTGTAATTTGAAGTTCTAGATATATGAGAACCATTTTTCCTTATCATTTGTTTAAAATTTCACCGCAATTTTCCCATCCATAAAATTATAATTCCTATTAAACTGTAGACGGCCGCGAGTAATCGATTCTACCCCCTTAACCTTAGTTCTAAGATAACTGAAGAATATAAACATGAAAACTTGGCTCTATAAAGTTGATTCGATTGAGCCTGTACAAATAAATGAATTCATAAAAAAATAAAATAACATACATCTAATGTTCGGTCCTGTCAATCCTGGTGTATACTTTTATAAAAGAACCCCAAAAAATTGGCATTATTGTCTTTTCGCGATATAGCCATGTAACGGTCTTCTAGTATACTATTGTCGTCATTAGATACGCACTTTATTTCAATTCCATTTTTCTGACTGCTGCCACGTTCTCCGGATCCACATGCAGATGTTTAACAGTACATTTTAATTACTTTTAATAAGTGGAAGTTTTTACGATCTGTGGCAAATGCATGAAACCACTTCAACTCTGCCCAGTTTAAAACCCCACAGGTTTATACTGATTGTCAGGTCAGTAATTACGCAAGGAAACATATAGGCACCTGTGGCTCGTGTGCGATGGAGCCTGTTCGGGTTTTAGCAGCACTTAAGAGATATGATGGTCCCCCGTCGATTTCTAAATGGTTTGCATGCGTTAAGGGGGCAGTGAATTCTGTCATTATTTACTACTATGTGCCGGAGCTGTCATTTCACGATTTAGCAACTCATTTTAATTATGACTGACTTTTATGGCGAAATGCAACAAGACATGAGACGAGATTCTTCCGTTCCGTTAGAATAGTTTTTGATGACCGTTCGTGCAGGTTGTGCAGAGAAACGTAGCTACGGGTTGATTGCTTTGATAAGTAATATTGGCTTTGTGCTTGATAGCAAGCTTTTAATTTGTCTATGGGACAGTTTCAGCACATGTGCGTACCTTAAGATGAGTCCTAAAGGGTTTGAGCTGTTTAGTGGAATTTGTAACTAGAAATAGAAGAAAATTAGTATTCAGTTTAACTACCTTGCTATCTTCACAGATACGCGTATTTCGTCTAATGATGAGCTTCAGTGTCTGTATTAATAACTCGACTTAGTCGACAATTCGAGTTATTAGTACGAGACATGAAAAGTCTACATGTAGACGAAATATCTGTCAGATAAGCAAAGGTAGTTGGAATTAAATGGAAAATACTAATTTTTCTTCTAATTTCTACTTAAGATGAGCTTCGTATTTTTTTTTCATCAACAAAATATGTCATGAAATTACACGATACTGAAGAGTATGAAATAACGATTTGAATTTTGGCATCAAGTCATAACAGAATTTTTTTTTTTTCACTTCTATATTTTATTCTTAGGAACATTTAATTTTGGGTCATATCTTTATCAAATATCCATACGACAACTGAATCACAACTCTGAATACAACTTGTTGCAATGTTAATCCTTAGATCCAATAATTTGGTTCCCGTTGGCAGGGACACAAGAATCTTATTCAAGAAATTCATTGTTGCACAAATAAAAAAAAAAATTTAACGGTCGCGTAAAATTTTCCCTCGTTTGATTCCAAGCCAAAGGAAGCGTAAACAAGGAAATTGTTTGCAATCTTTCATGTGCCATACAACAATGTTTGCAATCATAAAACAGGCTAAATTCAGGCGTTTTCTGGCTCAAATTTACATGAAGTATCCCATTTTTTTTTCTGCCAAAGCTAGTATTCCCTTTATGCGTATAAAATAAAGCAGAAAATTCAATGTTTCTTTTTATCTGTGTATGTTACAAAACACGTGCTTGCAATTCATGTGTGTTTGTGTAAAAAGCTCCATTCAAAGTATATCTGACGCATCGTTTAATACACAACCATGTTCCTGATGGTTGGAGCAAAAAACGTTTGACAAGCATTTGTTGATGTTTCATTGACAAAGAAATTGCTGAAAAGTTTTTCTCGATTGATCGACGCATC
The DNA here is from genome assembly GCA_034211315.2 of Aedes japonicus. Taxonomy (NCBI): domain Eukaryota; kingdom Metazoa; phylum Arthropoda; class Insecta; order Diptera; family Culicidae; genus Aedes; species Aedes japonicus. The sequence goes on along the minus strand of JASCZW010003661.1, from coordinate 62,329 downwards.
TCGAAGCTAGGCATAATGGAACTTGAGAAAAAAAAATAGTGCACAAACATCTAGAGAATCCATGCTGGTCTGCCTCAAAAATAGCAAAAGTGTAGAAATTCCCAAAGTTAACGGTGTGTCTTGTAATCAAACGTTACAAGGATACAAACGAGCTTTGACGAAATTTGATGGCTGTATTTTAATGGATGACGAAATATATGTCAAAATGGATTATAAACAAATCCCCGGACGGAAGTTTCTCCTGGCAACTGGTCGATGGAATGTCTCTTCCAGGTATAAACTTGTTTTTGCTTATAAGTTTGCTCGAAAACTAATAATTTGATAAGGAATCTTACCAAATCTTCAGTTGTAGCCTTAAAACCAAGGTTTTCATCACATCTCACACAATGACGTCGAAGGTTTACATTAAAGAGTGTCTGAAAAAAGCGGATTTTTCCCTTCATTCGGCAACACAAGACCAACGTTATGTTTTGGCCGGATCTAGCCAGCTGCCACTACTCTAAGGAGGTAGTAGAATGGTAGGCTGCAAACAATGTTAATTTCGTCGAAAAAGAGATTAATCCTCCGAATTGCCATGCGTTCAGACCGATCAAAAAATATTGGGCAATTGTCAAGCGAAAACTTCGAGCATGATGTAAAGAAGTGACAGATGCACAACAAATGCAACAAAGCGACTGTGTAGATCATTATGACATCGATTACAAACAAAGTGCGACAGTTCGTTTGAAACGCAATAACTTGTTATATATCTGAATGAATACCCTTTTGTTTGACGTTTTGATCAACCGTGTATGTTGTTTAATTCTTAAGTTATGATCTCTTGAATGCGTAACAAATGAATATTAAACAGCTTTAAAAGAACTTTATTATGAATATTGCATATGATCAATCGAACATTCCATATTCAAAACATCAGAATCCATACCATACAGGTATTGTTGTTTGGGTTTTGTCTTGAATAATCCATTTAAATAATATACATTTAATTACGGATACATTGAAAGTTAAACTAATATCAGCTATGTGATAAAAACATTAGGTTGTACTTGGAAAGAAAGCAAAACTTATGTGTTTAAATTTGGTCTAGCAACCCCTGAGATCATTTTCTTTTTTTGTTTAGTTAATTCATTTCAGTTTTATGTAGAAAGCTTTTTTATTTATATAAATAAGTCAGAACAGTAAAAAAATAGAATATTATGCTCTCACTCTTTGAGTGATACTTGTTTAAAAATTAAATAGTAATAGTGACTACCATAGAAATCAAAGCTAATAAATGTTGCACAACGAGCAGTTTAAGCCATTTTCTTGAGGTGTGAATGAAGTTCGCCTCCCCACATTGCACCTTGGAAACGTTAAGTTCCCCTCAACGGCTAAACGAACTACAAAGGGAGCGCCATAGGGTGCATTCGAGTGGATGTCAGTAAACACCACTCATGATAACTGGCTGCGAAAAGGATAACGAGTGATACTGTTGTATTCGGGCTGGCTCCTGCGTCATCTCCCTCAGTAATGCCGGGTGACACCGAGCAGGAAATGGCGAGGTTCCAGCGGCACAGGTTGTCTCCGTCCCATTGGCAGGCATCCAGTACGTTCCATTCTTCACCGCTCAACCTCGCCAGTCGGGCGGGAGTAGGCTCAGATTTCCTTTAAGCTGATCAGGCTCTGAACCATGCCTGGCCCCATGAAGGACCGTGTCAACCCTCGCATGGTCTCCCTGCTCGCCCTCAAGCTTGCATAAATACCCATGGGATCGCTATAGCGACTACTTCACGTGGGCTTGGATAGCGGTTGGAGAAGGACCCAACAGAATGGAGGGTAATACCTCAGGAAAAACCAACCTCCAGGAGAAAGCGAATCCGTTCGCTAAAGGTGGCCTAGGGAGGTCCCCACTACGTTAGACGATGGGATCCGGCGTGTCCAACACACTGACACGGCATCGAAAGCAGGTGCCACTAAGCTAGGCGTGGCAATGGATGGGCCAGGACTCATCCAGGCCATGGATAGAATGCGAGAAACGTTTCCTAAAAAGTGGAGGTGTCCAAGCAGTTGGATGCGATAATTGCGTTATCACGAAACAACATTGCGAAGGACCTAGAATATAGCCTCCTCAGGCTACGCATGAGAGTGCAGGCTGTTTGCAAGTAGAGGAAAGAGCTGGAAGCCAAATTCCTAGCCGAGCAAAGTGCCAAAGAGTTGGCACGGCTAGCAGCCACAGAGAGGACGAGGGAGATAGCCCCGAAGCACACGCAGACGGGCCACCCCTTCTACCATGGAGCTAGAGACCTCCAAGTGGGTTAGGCAGTCCCCGGGCGAAACGGCACCTGGCGCTTCTAAAAGGCGAATAGTGTCCGACACCCCCATAGGGAAGAAACCCCACGCGAACGTGATGACGGGATCAGTGAGTCCATCCTCGTGACCAGGTCCTGCTGGCGGCAAAAAGAGAGGCTCCAGGAAAAAGAAGAAAAAAGGAGATAAAACTAAAAATTAAATCGAAAAGCGACAGGTAGTCCGCAAGCGTAACCGCGGAGAAGCACTCATCGTCAAGACCGAGGCGTTGAAGTACTCCGAGGTCTGGAAAGCGATTCGTGGGAACGCTAAACTTGCTGGCCTTTTTTTTCTCACCCGTACCGGTTAGAAGCTCCTGGAGCTTAAAAAGTTGACAAAGCTTAAGGATCCAACTTATAGGAACCAGGCTTAAGGACTTAAGGAACAGTATAAGGTCGAGGTTGCCACCACAGCCATACGACTGCGAAAGAATCTACTCAGGACCCAAGGGGCAACAATGGAGATAGCGGCAGCCAACGCGGACGTGGCGTTAAAAGTGGCGAAGGTGAAGGTGAGATGGTCAATATGCACACTTCGCCTGCACCAGCCACCGAAGGCATGCTTCAGATGCCTAGAGAGCGGGCACATGTCCTGAGAATGCAAACGCTCAGATAGGAGCAACATGTGCAGAAGGTGTGGCAGCATAAGCCACAAGGCGCAGGATTGCAAAGATCCCCCCAAATCCTTGATGTGTGCTGGGAAACCGGATGATAAGTACGTCATGAGGAGGGCCAAGCGCCCGGCCGCTAAGGGTATTCCAACGAGCCAATCGTAGAGCAGGTAACTTAACTAAACTGAACCATTGTGAGGCGACCCAGCAACTGCTGTGTCAGACAGTTCGCGACTCGGCATCGGATTTCGAAATAATATCTGACGCATACCGTATCTCAGCCGGCAATGGCAACTGGGTTGCGGGCAGGTCCAATTTGGCGGTATTATGGATGACGGGCAAATACCCGGTTCAGGAGGTTGTGTCTACCACAAACGAAGGCTTCGCTTAGGCGCTCGAGTGTGGGAGTGGCCTTACCAATCTCAGAGGCCACATTCTTCTGGAGGCCTTGGCTTCTTCAATGTGGGCTTAGCCAACGTAGGTACCAAGAGTACCTACCACAGAAACGGAATGGAATCGATAATCGATGTAACCTTCAGCAGTGCTACTTAATAATTGGAGGGTGGATGATGGGTACACCCACAGCGACCACTTGGCAGTTCGTTATTGTATCATCCACAATACACAGCAACGTGTGAAAGGAGAAGCACAGCGACCACTTGGCAGTTCGATATTGTATCATCCACAATACACAGCAAGTGTGAAAGGAGAAGCATTCACCCGCAGATGGAGAACGTCCTACTTTGATGTAGGACGTTGATGATGCGACATTTAAAGAAGCACTTGAAAGGGAACACATCACGCGAAACCCAAGAAACTTGCAATGACTGACTGGTGAACGACTCGTTATGTCACTTACACGAGCCTGGGATGTGACCATGCCGAGGGAAGTCAAACCGAGGAATGGAAGATCGCCGGTATATTGGTGGACAGAGTCGATCGCCGACCTCCGATGAATTTGCCTCCACGCAAGACGGAGGATGCGAAGAGTGCGATCCGACGCCGATAGAATCGAACGTAGAGGAGCGCTAGTCACCACGCTAAACAGGAAGATATAGGCCAGCAAGTGAGCCTGTTTTAAGGGCCTCTGTCAGAAGGCCAATACGAACCCGCGAGGTGACGCCTATCGGGTAATAATGGCCAAAACTAGAGGGACGGCGGCTCCAACCGAGCAATCACCAGAGCTGCTGCAGGTGATCGTTGGGGGACTCTTTCTGAATTACGACCCCAGTCCATACTAGGTGCGGCGGGCCGGCATGGATCACCGCCTTGAGTACCAAGAGCTACATTAGTGAGCTAAAGAGTACGCTCAGGCTTATGTGCCGCATACCGAACGGTATCACGCGACGCAATCTGTGTCGTAACAGGGATGATGCCAATAGGAATCGTCATAAAAGAGGGTGTACAGTGCTTCGAACAACGTGAAACAAGAGGTATCCAAAAGACCACTAGAGCCGCATCTATGGTTAAGTGGCAATGGGAATAGAAAACCTTAAGTGTCAGAACGATTCATTGGAACAAATGTGTGTATGTAATTTGTCATGTTGCCGTCGAGGTTAAAATTCCTTAGTAATCAAAATCATGTGCACTGGAAAATATTAAGTATGCAACGTCATGATTAAAAGAAAAACTAACAGGTCTCGACTAACTCCAATATTAGTTTTGAATGGACTTAGCAAACCATTTAAGTAACATCAATGGAATAAACTCTGCTGTAACAAAATATGCTTTTTGAAATAAACTCTTCTGTAACAAAATATACTTTTTGTTACTATAGAACTGCTACAATGAAACATGAATACTAATTGTTGAATTTAAAAGATGTTTCATATGCTACTTGGGTTGTCCTGGAGTTTAAACAAAGGATTCATTAGCGAAACGAAGACTGTAGCAATTCCTTTAACGGCAAAACATATATCAGCATTGGTAATCGGAGTCACATTCTTCGTTAGGATCATTAGGTTGTTAAATTTAATCAAATTCTCATAATTTCTCAACTAACCATAATTCAACAATATGCCACTTACAAAAGGGGGACCTGAAATTTTAATCATGATATGAAACTAGAGTTACTGGTTAAACCCTCTTAAACCCATTCCTTCACCAGGAGGAGTCCTCCTTCTCCATAGCAGCTCTAATAATAATAATAATAGTTATAATGATAATTATGTGTACGAGTATCATCATTATTGAAATTTACCATCTACGCCAACCATGTATACAAGGTTGAAATTTGTGCAGCAGATAAACTCTATCTTAATTACCGTAGGCCGATAATCATTTAATTACAACTTATATGAAATAAAGGACCAATGATTTTTAAATCATACCTACTTGAAGTTGCCAACCGAATATCGCCATAAGGAGGATTAAAATTGCGTCATGTGAATCAAAGTGGATCAACTCACATCCTACGACAGGTATCAAGCGGCGATCAAAACTGTACTAAACGCAAGATATAACTTCGAAAAAAAAACTGGACCGATTCCGATTACGTTAGCCATAACAAATTGTAATGTTTTCAAATGAATATTAAATGTGCTTTAACGGTCGATAATGATGTCGTAAAGTAGTTTTAAAGGCGTCTTGAAAGTTGCCGATGAGGCTGATACCGACTGAATTGCACCGGTTGAGAGTTTTAACGTGCGCTTGATTTTTTTTTTCGACTTGCTTGTGTACTAGAATGCACGCCGTTATAAATCAGGGTCATTAAAAATTGCACCTCAACCGGAATGAACACGAAATCACCATGATTTCACCGGTTTTTAGGTACCTTGTAGGTTGAACTACCAAAGATTAAAAAATCATTCATCGTCACATTTAGAACGATTCGAACACGCGATCCAACATCTTTACCTCTTTCCTTCGGAAGCATTGGCGTGGAGCAACATTAAAATATTCATCCAATGAACACTTCAAACAACGATAAGAATTTCTGTATGCTATAAACAAACATAGAGTTTATAGAACTGTGTGTCATTCGTTTCGTTCAATTGGTCAACAAAATTATTGGTATTTTCCCTTCGAAAGAATTTTCTATTCTCAGACAAAAAATTCGAAAAAAGTGTACACAATAAATGTAAATTAGAAATTTTGTTTCAACACAATTTCAGTACATAAAATATCACTTCTAACGAAATCATGCCCGCCAACTTCACCCAGTAAATAAAAACACCACTGTGATTACGATGCACATCCACACACAGAACGAGATCGTTCTCTCCAGCGAATCAGTGTTGTTTGGGAAGCGAGTCGCGAGAGAGCACGGCAAAAACGTGTCAAACGAGATTGCGATTGCATCCGAAGCGGAAGTATTTTTCGGCGTGTGCTCAGTGAACGGTTGGTTTGAATTTTCGTGAAGCCTGTGCATGTAAACAGTCTGATGCAGCATACTTCACCGGCGCTTGGCCCAATTCTGCAGACCTGTACAGTGAAAATGCGTGTAAGGAGTCAAACACAGGGCCATCTAGCAAAAGTTTAACGATAAGCCAAGTGTGCAATCTTTGCCGTCCGTTCGAGAACAGATGCGGCGGCTTCGATTGTTTCCGCTGGTGACCTTGTTGCAACTATTTGTAACAGCTCCAGCAAACCGAGTGAGTGAGCAGTTGCGTTTCAACGTGGCCTTACATAAGATGATTGTGATTGTTCTTCCAGAAATGTTTGGGCGGGCTTTGCATTCCGCCAGAACTGTGTCGACCTGTGAGCGAAAATGTGTACGATGAAGTTCATTTGAACTTTTTCAGGTATCATCTGATGGAATTAACGATTAGAATGGAGACGTAAATGTTTCGATTGTTTCAGTTCCGAAGAATGCCGCCACGAGAACTTTAAATGCTGCCCATATGAGCGTATTGTACGCCAACCGGTATGATCTTTTCGTGCTGATAAGGACTATTCATGTGTCGAATGCCTCTTTCTTTGCATTTGCAGAAGTTCGAGGCGCCAGATGAGAAGGAATTGGTATGCGCTGCGAGAAACAACAATGGCATTGGGAATGTACCTGCTCCTCAGGACAGGTTTCAGGCACGATATGGTATGTAGATGATAGCTTAAATATATTTAGAAAAGTTTGCGGTAAATTTGATTTTTAACCGTGTTATTGACATGGCAAAATTTAACAAAATAGATGCAACTTCCAAATCCAACAAGTGTTTATTTGAAGCGCTGGCTATTGAACAACGTTGTGTTTTTAAACTGACAGTTATTAAATGTTACACACATCCAAATAAGTGCTTCAGTTCAAGCTTTTACAAACAGATGGCAAAGAAGTTTAAGAAAATATATTTATAAGCTTATAAATTGAAATTTAAGGCGTGGTTCCCGAAGCGAGTTTGATCCCCGAGATCCTGCAAAAGCTTTGACATAATAACGCTCTGCCAAGACTAGGCACAGAATCGATCAGTGAGGGTAATCATAAGTTTTCTCCTTCAGACTCGTTTCGTGTGGCCGCCTCTAGTTCAGCCCTCTCTCAATACGTTTAGTTGGGAAAACTTTGACTACCTGTGCGGTTGTTATAGTTCTAGTCTTTTGTTAATACACTCAAAGGATTATCTTGTATACCGGGAGATGTAACCTACGCTAGTCAAATTTTAGTTTTCCACCGATGTGATTTTTGCAAATATTTTCGCTGATTTTGTTCAAAGCGTTTTTGAACTTGATCCAATTCCTCCTCAGTTTATCGACCAGTTGCTGAGCATCAACCGTGAAGCCGTTTACAAAGCACTTTGCACGATGTATCAGAATGGTCAGGTCCGGATCATGTCCGTTACCGTCTATCATTGAAAACTGTGCAGCTTCGTTGGCCACTCCCGTGATGGCTATCTTCATTCCCTCAATAGAAAATGATGTTTTTCCAGATGCGTTAACAATACAGGGTGCGGCAGAAAATAATGCGAAACTTTGTTCTATTGCTTCCAAATCCTATTTTTAACTAATTCAAGCAATAATATAAACATTTTCGAGTGCAGTTAACTTTATAAAGTCCTTTTAAACAAATTTATTCAATGTGTCCTCCATTTTTATTAATAACATCCTCGAGCCAGACGCCGGAAGCCAGAGCATGCCTTTCGGACGTAGTCCTCCGACATTGACTGCCATGTGTGTGTTATGGTTGACTTCAGGGTTTTCACACTAGGGTGTGATGTTTTGCAGGCTCGTGCTTCAACATATGCCCAAATCGAATATTCCAACGGATTAAGATCTGGACTGCTAGGGGGCCACAAATCCTTCGGCTTCTGTTATCGTTCATGTAACTTCATGTTATCGTTCAACCATTGTAGGATTCGATTGGACGTGTGACACGGTGCTCCAGCCTGCTGTAGGACAACGTTTTGGTCCTCGGAGAAGTTGGCCTTCACCTAGGGAAGCACTTGGTGCTTTAAAATACCGATATACACTTCGGTATTGATTTTAAATCCAGCATTAATGAAAACAGGCGGCATTTTCAAACCGTTGGACGCCACCAAGCCAAACATCATGACACCAGCCGGATCTTTGGTTTGAAATTTGAATTTCACTTTTTCCGGAACGTTCTCCATTTTCTGCGGTGAAATGAACCGGTACGTGCGGCTGTTGGTAACAGCATTGATGCTGAAAAGCTTTTCGTCGGAGAACAGGATTATCATTTTTTCTTCTTCAACAAGGAAAGCAATCTCTTGGAACGAATCACTCGTAGTTCCTTGACCCGGTCCGTAATCAAGTGGCGTTTCACGTTGGCTCTGGAAGATGCATGCAGGTCTTCGTTGATGATTCTCCGCATGGATCTCTCCGAAATATTGGCTTCCTTTGCAAGTTTTTTTAAGGAACGCATCGGGATGCGAGCAATGTTTGCACGGACCGAGTTGATCACGTTCGGCGTGCGTGCAAAGCGCGGACGTCCGCTTTCCGGCTTCCGCTGCTTAGGACCATCCTGTAGGACTTTTTTATGCGGTAAACTGTTGCGAAATGGCACCCTACCACCTTGACAATCTCTTTCAACTTCTTCTGTGCGAGCAACAAACTGGTGAACTTGAAAGTAAACATAAACGAATACACTTTCGACAGAAATTAGTCACGAGAAAAAAAACCCAATACTCAAGTTTGAACATTTTCGCATTATTTTCTGCCGCACCCTGTAACTCCGATCTTTGATGAATAAAGTCATATTTATCTTCCAGGAAACCCTTCGTCAAGGTGCGCGATATCAGATCAGATGTATTCGATATTCCGTCGATTGTTCCTCAAGGAAGTCACTTTCCCTAGTAACATTGCCTAAACCATAGAGCTTTATTAAGTTTTATGAAAGCCGCTAGAAATCAATTTGGTTTATTATTGAACCAAGGAGAACTAACAAGCTTCTCATTTTAGTCATTTTTATAAAAACTGACTGGTTCAACAACGATCTAAAAAGCATAGTTTCTCAAATTCTTGTCTGTCTGTCTGTCTGGCCGATTTTTTAATACCTAGGAGTTCAAAACATCTTCTTTCTTGTTTATGCACATGCCAGTGTTCGTTTTTGGCGGTGTGTGAGATTCACCTGTATGCCTACGAACTAAAAAACACTCTCCTAGTACACCATCACCTGAGCTTGCCCTCCAAGACTACCAAGCAGTATTACTTCGGAGAGGAGGTGTTATGTGCAATGTGCACCTCGTCCCCTTTTTTTTTTTAAGTTTAACTGAGCCATTTGGCTCAAATCATTCCAAGTCCTTTGGCTCCCATAATGCTGTTGTTACATTGTTAGCTTCATTTTCGCCAATCAGTGATCGACATGGTCATGTTGAGCCCTTCGGCTCCTGTGTTGAGGTAACCTACTCCGTGTTGAGCTAAGCAGTCAATACATGCTGTACGCTCAAGCCTTCCACAGCGCACGCCCGCACGGCTGTGACGATCATTGTCCTCCCACATCAATAGACGCACTGGTTGGATACCGAGGCCGGCCCGGCGATTCCAGTTCGCTGTCGCCCCAACGATCCAAATACAGTATATGTCCGCGCTCCACCCGACTAGTCCCAAGCGGTGGACCTAGCCTGCACCGACAAAAAGTTCCCCGGCGGTGGACATTCTTCCGAAACCGATTCTCCTGTTATTCACGGGCCAACCGGTAAGGTGTCCAAGTCAATCCAACAGTGCCCTGACGACCCGATCCGGTGCTGCTTCGCGATCTACTCAATTAATTCCTGGCACTCGATCTAGCCAACTCCGGCGAAGAGTTCCCCGGCGAAAGAATTTCTCCCGAAACCGATCTAGCCAGTGGCGCTGGAATGTTGATCATTACGCCACCCTAGTAGCACACTTGTTGCCATTCGGTTGAGAAAACATAAATATGACTTACTAACCCAACAAACATCATTGTTGAACAACCGCTTGTTCAAATAAACTTGGAGAAGCTGTTCAGCATTTTCTTCTAGAAAGCTGATAAACTCTCCAAATTTGTTTGAACAAGCGGTTATTCAACACTGATGTTTGTTGGGAAGTCATAATCAAGTTACTACAACTAATAATGACCGCAGTGTGCTACTTGGGCACTTCCTCCGCAGTTCGGACAGTATTCGCGTTACTACCCGGTAGACAGCGTTCCATTTCTCTTCTTCGTGGCACATTTCGCGAACGAAATTGTCGGCGGTCATTCCAGACATATCTAGGACATTCGAAGACGTCGTGCTCCGGTGTCTCTTCAACGTTTTCGCACTCTGGACAGAGAGGCGAAGCTGCGTGACAAACCGATGCAGATATTTCCGGAAGCAGCCGTGCCCGGACAGGAACTGCGTCAGATGGAAGTTCACTTCTCCATGCTTCCTTTTCACCCACGCAGATACATTCGGGATGAGCCGGTGGGTCCACCTTCCATTTTCTGCATTGTCCCACTCTTGCTGCCACTTAGCCAACGAGTCCGTTCTGACGATAACCCTCACAGTCCTTGTAATTCCTCCTCTGATAGCATTCCACGTCCTCGGCCAGGGTGATGCAAATGAGCATCATCCCAGCGATAACGCATACTGCCTCCGATGAAATCGTTTGATATGCGTTTGCGACCCACATGGCCATGAGTCTGAATACTCTGCTCAGTTTTTTCCAACTACGCTTTGTTTTGAGCGCTGCAGCCCAGGCCGGAAGTCCATACCTCACAGTTGAGGTTGCAACGCTTGTCAGAAGCCGTCTCTTGCTGCTCCTCGGCCCACCGACGTTTGGCTTGATCCTTGCTATTCCGTTGACAGCCTTTGACACCTTTTCGCTGTCGTAATCGACATGTGCGGTGAAATTTAAACGGTCGTTGACCATCACCCAAAGTGCTTCTGCGCGCACTTCAATGCAATTTCGTGTTCTCCGACGATGATGTTTACTAGCTGAACGGCTTTCCGGTTGCTCACTAGCACTACCTCCGTCTTATGATGCACCAGCTGGAGCTTTGCTCCTGTCATCCACGCTTGAATAGTATCCAGCGCCTTCGCAGTCAACGTCTCGACCTCCTCTAACGCCAGTTATATTTAACCCGACATCATCAACGAATCCAACGATTTCAACTCCACTGGGCAGCTGCAGCGTTAGTACTCCGTCGTACATCGCGTTCAAGAGAGTTGGACCTAAAATGGAACATTGTGGCACCCCCGCCGTAATCATGATTGATGTTTGGCCAAATTCCGTTTCGTACACCAGGACTCTGTTCTGGAAGTAACTTTCCAGCATCCTGCACAAGTAGCTGGGAACACGTATCCTGTTCAGTGCTATGGCGATAGCCTCCCAGCTAGCACTATTGAAAGCTTTTTTCAAGTCGATCGTTACTACGGTGCAAAATCTATTTCCTCTCCTCTTCTGTGTGGATGCCTTCTCTGCACTATGCAAGACTGTCTGGATTGCATCCGCCGTTGAGACTCCCTATCAGAATCCGAATTGCCTCCTCGATAGATTACTCTCGCCCTATGTGCACTGTGCGAGCCAGTTAAGAATGATCCTTTCCAGTAGCTTTCCGAGGACAAACATATGGTTCCCCTGGTTTCGGCAGCAAAACCAACTTCTGGACCTTCCATCTATCTGGGAAATAGCCTTCATCCAAACATTTCTGTAGTACCATCCTGAACATTTCGGAGAACGCCTGTATAGCGGTTTTTAGCACGACTTTGGGGAACGTGACATCGATTATCGATTCACAACCGTCTCTGCGGAATGTGCTGACCGTACCTTCATTGCAAAACTTAACATCCAGCTTCGCGAGAGCTTCCAGTAAGCTTTATCCTCTTGCATTGGTAAGGCTGCAACCCCACTCCACTCCACTCTGTCTGACACGGGTCTGTCTGTCTGTCTGTCTGTCTGTCTGTCACGAACCCTTCGCATGAACTGGACATTACTTCGTGTATAGGAAATCTGCCCATCATATCCACTTCTAGAAAACACTATCGCACCTCCGTCTCCGTTGTCTGGTGTTTTGCTATCATCGTTTAATTGTTTTTTTTTTTCTTTTTCTTTTTTTTTCTTTTTTTTTCTTTTTCATCTCTTTTGTTTTTTCCTCCGTTGTCCTTCTTCTTTTTGGGTCTCCCCTCCGAACCGCTATCTCCTTAAATTGTAAATAGTCACCTATCGCAACCCTATGGTTATCTTTGAATCAGGAAGGCCATCCTTCATGGAGACCGTGTTCAGAGCCACACTTGCCATTTTTGGATGGGTACATACCCATACAAACATGAAAACTTGGGTGTGTTAAATAAATAATTGATTCAGTCTGTATACACCAAAGAATTTATTGAAGAAAATAAAACCTTTCAAGCCTGCCGTGCTAACGGAGTTGAGCAAATATTTTAAAATATAATTTTAATGTTATATGCTGAAAATAGACATCCACTTAAGGGGCCCATTATTTCCCTCAGGTCAGTATCCACATTAATCCAGACACCTTTAAATCGGTGTAGCTTTTAAAATATGGCCCGCAAAAGCAGCAAAACAAATCGCTGAGGGATAACTTTTAATTTAAATGACAATGATTGGTGTTTACAATCAATGTTTAGTGCTCAAGATGGCAACGAATGAAAATCACGTGGGCTTACAAATTGTGACTTGCCAATACGAGAACTTGCAAAACATTGGATTTACCTAAATACAATATTCACCGTGTACTCAAATCATTTTAAGAAAGTTTGACGGCGAGAGGAAACCGAAAAGTTATAAAAACAAAGGACGTGCTGATCCTGTCATGGACCAAAAGGAGAAGAGGATATTGAAGTTAAACCCGAATCTCTTTGTTCGAACGGTGGTTCCAAAAACAGGAATGTCACCTGGTTTTGTCCAAATCAAATCAGCGTTTGGGAATTAAGTTGCATAAAGTTAAACAGTTGGACATCACAACGACAAATTGAAATTGACAGTGAAATCACGGGATCAACGTTTGTACTACAAATGTTTGACGAAGTTTTTGTACAACTTATGTCCTAGAGGGTTTCAGCAGCTTCGAGGGCTGGTTTTTCAATCTGGCACGGCCAAAACGGCTTCAGCTGATCATTTCAGGACGAATGTGAAATTTCCCAAAAACTACCTTGTTTAGGAAGAAATTCGCCAGACAGAGTAAATCTTTCGTCACTACAGGCAATCAACAAGAGGGAGTGCCTGCAGAAGCGGTTGCTACCTTTAATCAAAACCACTAAGAAAAAGCATTGTTCTTGCCCGGTTTTGCATCATGCCATTATGCTTAAACTGCGATGGGGTGGTACAAAGCAAATCAAGTGAATACTGTACCGAAAACCAAAAATCCGCCAAATTGTAGAGAGTTACGTCATATCACCGGATATTGGGCTCTGCTAAAGCGGAAGCTTTCTTGAAAGAAACGGACAATGAAAGATATCAAACACTTCAAAAATATATGAACAAATACGGCCACCACGGCATCAGAAGAGTCTGTACAAATCCTAATGGAAGGAGTTATGTTTTGAGTTGTCCGGATTATTGCGGATACAGACCTTAATACCCGTGCCCTTCTTTTACTGTTCTTTTTTTTCTGCAACAAACTTTTGACTCTTAAAAAACTCGTTTCTCCTTTTACTGCAGGTGAATTTCCATGGATGGCGTTTGTGTACATCGTTGAAGCTGGATACGAGATCTACAAATGCGGAGGATCGCTCATTCAGTCCAAAGTAGTGCTCACTGTTGCGCACTGCATCGAAAACATACAACCCGATAAGCTGAAAATTCGTCTAGGCGAGTGGGATCTGGAAAGCATGGTTGAAATATACCCCCCGCAGGATCGTTCGGTACTGAAAACGGTCATTCACCCCCAGTACTACGATGAACTGCTTCTTAATGACATTGCAATTCTGTTCATGAACGATCACGTCCAGTTTACAGAAGTAGTTGGAACCGTTTGCCTTCCGCCACAAAATTCAAACTTTGATAAGAAACGATGCGTTTTTAGTGGTTGGGGACAGGACGTCCATGGGCGAAATTCGTCTATTCTGAAACGCACCAAACTACCGATCGTATCGCGAGAAGAATGTGAGCAAAATCTTAGAAAAATGCTGAAAAGTGATATAGTTGAACTGCATGAAAGTTTCCTCTGCGCTGGAGGTGAGTCCGGCAAAGACGCATGCCAAGGCGATGGAGGATCACCGTTGGTTTGTAAGATACCGAACTCCGAAAATCAGTACTATCTGGTGGGAATTGTGGCGTTCGGAACGCACTGCGGGACTCGGGACGTTCCGGGGGTGTACGTCAATGTTCCTTACTATCGTGATTGGATCGACGGTGAAATTGCCAAAATGTATCACGTTGACTTATTTGTAGATTAGCTATTAGAGGATATTGGGTATTATTTTATTCACGGTATTTCCTAGGTTATTAATGTTTAATTTGGACATTTACAAAATTTGCAGTGGCATCGAAAAACGACACAATTAGCATTATTTAATATTGAATTTATTTTATCGCGAACGAAGAAAAGAAACAAAATCCCATGCCTTTTGGAACCCAGACAAGTGGGAAAAAGCGAATGTTCACATATTGAATCCAATCGTCAGCTAAAACACGAAATGTCAAGGAGTAGGTTTCAACTAGTTTCACTCTTGTCGACAAGATTTGAAATACATTACAACAATTTTACGACGTTTGTGTAGACCACTTATGCAATGCCACTTCAATTTGTTATAACCTATGTTATGGGTCTAGTCTTATCAATGGGGATTATTCCAAGAGTCTAAGTGGCTTAAGTTATTTTTTGTGGTGACGTGACTAAACCTGATGATTTTCACAAACTTTCACATTACCTCTGTGTAATTTTTTTCATTTTACTAGTGACTTTTGAATTGATTTGCCCAGAAGAGTGAGACTCCACTGGACAGCTACTAACCGACTCCGCTTGGCCAGTTGAAAGGTTGCTTTGAGCACTTCCAATAACTTCTTCATGTAACGGCGTCCAAACGACCAACAAGGTCTCGGCATGATTCGCCAAGGGTCTGGCACATCATCTTGCGTCAGCTCCAAAGTCACATCATTGCACGAGATCGAAGCAGCTATCCGAAGTATGAAATTCGATAAGGCTCCCAAGGTCGATCGCATATCAGCAGAAATACTCAAAGCTGACTTAATGCTATCCGCACAAAGAGTACATCAACTATTATGTAATATCTAGGAAACCACGATTTTTTCGGCCGACTGGATAGGTTCCTAAGGTTCCTAAGAACGGATATCTCACTATGTGCGGCAATTGACGAGAATCATGATATTTTGTGAAGGGTGTTCCGCTCAAAATTTGGTCAAACAGTAATGTGTGTGAGTCGATCAAAATTTTTAATTAAAAGGTTTTTTTTTTCAAGTTCAGTTAATACAGAATACAGGAGAAATATTCAGCTAAGCTTCCGTTTTACCAAATGCGAATTGCCGGGTCTTGCGTTTAACACCTATCATACGATTTTGTACTGTTCTTGCAACTGTTTCTCACTTGTACTGTTTCTCGCTCACAACAGTCTTCATAAGGTTCCGCTTGACGATGGTCCAATATTGTTCGATTGGGCTGAGCTCTGGCGTGTTGGGAGGGTTCTTGTCCTTGAGCACCACTTGAACGTTGTTGGCAGCATACCACACCATGGTCTTTTAGAGCTCCAGATGAGTTCCGACTTCGCAAAGCTAAACTAAAAATTCTAATAAGGCGTCCCAAAAATATGATGAAACACTTTTTCGGAACTTGATAAAAATTTTTGGATCAAAAATTTACGAATTTATTTATTTATTTATTTATTTATATAATTCTTTCAGGCTACACATCTAATTCAAATGCTATGGGGGAAAACCATGTGGTGTAAAAACTCCCTATCATTAAACCATACACTACATTTATCAACAAGAATAGAAGGAATAAAAACCAAGTAAGGCTTGTTCGCGACAAAATCTGGACAGATTAAATTTGGGATAAAACAAATCTGCTGTTAGTTCAATCCAAGATGGATTTTTGATTCATTTAACTGTGCATTATTAGTCATCTTAAAACTAATTACAGTTACTTAATTAGGCTGCATGAAGAAAGTACGAACTTTTGAGTTTACTCCAGCCATTAGGGCCTGTGCAGACTTCTATGCAACCGATTTAGCTACTTTTGTCCAAGATTTCCAAATTTTTTTCTACAGTTGTAGCTTGTTGTTTATATTGAGAGAGTTCTCTCTTCACGAGAGCCCAATACAACTCGATATGTCGCAACTCTGGGCAGTCAGGTGTATTCGCCTCTATCGGTACAACATGGACTCCATTCGCTTTATACCATTCCAAAACATCTTTGGCGTATTGATAAGATTCCAAATCAGGCCAGAATAGCGAGGCAGCGTCATAGCTGCATAGGAATGATAAAAATCGCTTCTTTAGGCATTCTTCACGGTATATTTTCTTGTTTACCGTGCCGGTAGGGATGAACCTTTAGTTTGCTCGACCACAGCTGCATGTTGCCTGCCAAACCAAATAAATTTTAGGAAAATTGGCCTTTTTCTTCGTCCTGAAATGCTCCTCAACACCGTTCCGTTACATGGCAGTATAATAAGACATTCCGGGAAGCTGCTTAATTTCTTCCAGATTTTAGCCGTCACATTCTGTTTATCATTACGGTTTGGTACAGTTCTCACCTTAAACGACTTTATACCTTGCCGGTGCTTGGAAGTATGCACGAAAGTTGGGGACTTTTTTATTTTCCTAGTCACAGTACGTACCGCAAGATCTAGATGTGGTCTTCTGCAATATTTTCACCTTCGCGTCCTTCTGGTGGTTCCTGAGATCCGTTTTTGTTCCACTACCAGCCTTGCTGGCTGTTGACAAACGTGTATCGAAAGATTTAAGAACATTATGGACAGTGGTTGCAGGAAACCCATGCTTATTGGCAAGTTTTTTTTCCTGACAGATCCGGATTTTCATTGTGACCACACACACTTGCTTTTTGGACTTGCTCTTCTTTCAACGCCATCTTCGATCTAAAAGCTTGTATTACCAAAAACTGATTAAACACAATGAACAGACATACGTTCATTAGTCTGCGAAATACTTCACGCGTTGATGAAGTATTTCCAGCGATATACGTATTTAGGGGTGTCCAAATTTTGTCGCGAACAAGCCTTAAAACAAAAGTTATTCTAGTGCACACAAAAAACTTGTCAGGAAAATTAAGAATAATCTTTCGCGATGGAATCAGGCGTCTGATATTTAGGTTTTCAATACCAGTATGAAGTACATGCCAGCATTTCTGAACTAGCAGCTTTTCATCCAACTACGCTTAAATCAATGAGGAAAGGTCTGAGCGGAGCAGTTGAAGTTAAATAGAGCGTAGAGCTCACTGAAGTGTTGGCCGTAGTTTGCATCACCTGTTCGAGCTGCAGAAGATTTCTTGTTCGCAAAAATCGTTCAGGAGCATAGATAAAGAGTCCAGCCAGAATTCATGGGAAGTCAGTTTCACCTTGCAGCACTTTACGCCTATGCTCAAATGTTTGAATATCCAAGAGTTAGCAACGATTCGGGTACGCTGGAAGGTAGACAGGTTCATTCCACGGGAGATGACAGAGAGCATAACGAACAAATGTTTTTTTTTTCTCTTGTTCGGGACATAAACCACTGCAGGCCAGTAATTTGATCTATTGTAGGATATCCCGTATCCTTTGTTTAGTGCATGTCGAGTTAGTTCATCAATATTGGGAAATGATGAAGTATTCGGTGTTATTACAGTTGTCATTGTTTGTTTTGTTGGCAATGAATCAGGTTTTATTGAAAGTTTCCGCTGTTTAAATCATTTGTGAGTGACAGCACTCTTCAAAGGCGCCCCCCTTTATCAGTCAAAACCGGATTCATTGCAAACAAAACAAACAATGACTCCGATACTGACCATGCATCAGAACCCTAGTCCTAACTTATTCAAACTATAGAACATCAAATAGAAAATGAGATTTCACATAAATGAAGACTAACTATGTTTTCCTTATTCCAAGCTCATCCTCGGTGGATGAATTCGAGTATTATCGCTTTTCACAAGACATAAAATGTAATATGGACTATTATACGTACCTTCGACTACAAAAACAAATATGTTCCATAGTTTGAATTAAATCGGACTAGGGTTCGGTGGTAGATCTGGTAACGCACCACGAAAAGGTTATCTACCAGCAATACGAGTCAACAAAGGTTCTTTGAACAGCTTCAATCCTCGCAATCCAGATTCTTTGATACGAGCACCACACCAAGGCTCAAAATTTCAGGATAGAACGGACGATGCTTTGAGACGGATGGCCTCAGGAAACTCGTCGGAGATCTTAAACATGAAACCGAGCTGTCTGTTGGTTTTGGTAATCATAACCGTGTAGTGTTGTCTAAATGTCAAACCGGAGTCAAGTGTGATTTCAAGGTCACGAAGCTGGTTGTTTATTATGTAATCAAATGCAATTGGGATCAATTCCCGATGGAATGTGATGTTGAAGCATTTGTTAACACTCAGAGTAAGGAAGTTCCGAGAACACCACTCTCCAAAGCTATTGATCAAGTGCTGTAGTCGTAAGCAATCGACGAAGCATCGCATAACCACATACATTTTCACATCGTCTGCATAGAACGACCTGCAGTTAGGTGGAAGTGTCAGTCCAACCTCGTAGATGAAAATTGAGAACAGCAGTGATCCCAAGTTGTTGCCTTGCGGTACACCCAACATATTAGTAATGTAGTCCATTGGAGCTGAACCGATCTTCGGACAGAGTATCCTGTCCGTTAGATAAGATTTGAACCAACGAACTAAGTAATTTGACACGCCCAGTTTGTATAACTTTGCCAAAAGTATAACATGGTCAACCTGGTCAAAATCAGTCTTGAGATCCGTGTAAGCAACGTCGACCTGAGATCCAGCTTCCATATTCCGGAGACACGAGGAAACGAAAGGTGCAAGGTTGGTTGAAATCGATCTTCTGGGGTTAAATCCATGTTGTTCAGGAGAGATGTAGTGTCTGCAACTAGCAAACAACAAGTGGTTGACGATGTTTTCGAAGACTTTTTAGCAGGCACAGAGTGATGTGATTCCTAGATAATTTTCGGCATTTTTTTATCTTCTTTCATGAAAATCGGGAACATGGACAAAGATTACCAACGTGTTGGGTATTTTCCCTGGCGTAACGAGATATTAAAAACCTTCAAAAGAGGTAACGTAAGCACTGCAGAGCAACTCTTTAGTATACATGAAAGAATTCCTTCACTGCCAGCCACGTTTGAGAGGTTCAGCTTCTGGATTGCTGATTTAACCAGGTCAATGTAATCGCAGGAATATTGAAGTCGAAAGCCTCTCTGGGAGTATCTCTGAGTGCTTCGTTGACTTGCTCCAATGCTGGAATGGTGTCAATTAATACACTTTTGAAGTGCTCGGAAAGGAGACTTCATTTGTGCTGGCTATTCTGTCGCCAAGATAAATTTTAACCGGCTCATTAACATTCCTTTTTGTGTTCATTAATAATTCTTGTAGGGAAGACGATTGTGCATTCGGAATTGGGTACTAACTGTAGAGAAAATTTTCTTGGTGAATTGATTTCGACTTTCGCAGTACTAACGAAGAGTCTTCGATCTCACACATTTAAGGTACCGTAAATGAGTATTAGACCATACTCCGTACCGTACCGTACATGAGTATTATACAAGCAATTGTCTCCTCAGTGAAACAAAATCTGATATAACCCGGGACACAATCAAGTCAAAAAAATCTACCGCTTTATCGAAAGTGGAACACGAGTTAAGGAACTGCCAATTGACGTGGGACAGATATTGGCTCATAGCAGCGTAATCAGTTCTACGACAATTCAGACCATGTGGATCAACGATGTTATCGAAGGTAATAGGTACTGATAGGTTGATAGTAATCTCCAGCGCAGGATAATCGGCTTCGAGATTAAGTAAAGATTCGGAGGCTTCGGCAACAGCACATTCCTTTACCAATACAAGATCAACAGTCTCGGGTTACGATTTAACGTTGAATTTATTTAAGTTAAATCATGAAAGCCGAATACATCCATCAAAGCACAGCAGAGAGGTGGCATATGCGAACGAAAAACGCCAATTGTGAAATGAACAATCGTGGGAACATTTCAAATCAACCCAGACTGGTTGTAGTCCCCAAATAGAAAAACGGAATTCGTTGTGATCCAAACGGGATAACGCAATGCCAAACGAACTGATATGGTTCTCAATGCAGCATAAATCAGATTTCCTATCGGGAAATAAGTACATGGCGCCGATATATATCTTGCTGTGTGGAGTTGTTATCTGGACCCATAACTGTTCGGTCTATGGGTTAATGGGAGAAGGATCTTAGGAATTATTAAGACTTTTGAATACTGCCCACCAAGACGATTAAGTGAGATTAAGTGCTTTTTATGCGATTACGATCATTCCGAAAACTATGAACTGATCTCCAAATAGTTAAGCGAAATAAATTTGATCATTAAGCCAGGTTACGGTGAGAACTATTACGTCAAAGTTGGACTCTACAGCAGCTAAGAAAAAGTCGTCTATTTTCGTTCGGATATCACGAAAATTCTAGTAATAAGTTTGTAGACTTTGAAGCAAAGCAGGCGTACAACCAGAGTGACTGGAATTGAAGGGCGAATCAGGTATGGCTGGGCAAATAATGGAGTCGTACTTATCTGAAGAAGCGTTTTGGAAGACCCTCTCCCCACTCCCACAGGTAGACCCGAGACGGTTGCAGATCGCTGGCGAGAATGGCTCGCCTACAGTGAGGGGATCGAGGGCTTCCACAATACTAATCTCGCTGCGTCCCAGCATTCAGTTAACACTAGTTGTGTGGTGAGGTGCTGCTTCCAAACTTCCTTGAAATATGTTAGAATCGGAGAGCAAATCAGGTCTTGTTGGGCTAATAGCAAAATCGCGCTTGCCTACACACTTAGAAAATTTTACAGTATTCGGTAATATTTTACCGAACTTTCAACAGCTGAACGTTCGGTAATCCGATTTACTGGATTTCGGTAAAATTTTACAGTATTCCGCTAGAAAAATTACCGGAACTTGTCAAATTTTACCGAACTTCGTTAAATCGGATTACCGAACATTCAGCTGTTGAAAGTTCGGTAAAAAGTTACCGAATACTGTAAAATTTTCTAAGTGTGTACAGTAGCGTTTAGGAAGACGCTCTCCCCACTCCCAAAGGTAGGCCCGAGACAGCTGCAGGTCGCTGGAATGGCACGACTGCCGTGGAGGGATCGAAGGTTTCCATAACACTAAATTCGATACGTCCCGGTGTAAAAAAAGGTGGTTGTATGTCATATCGTGGAGCATGAAATCGTTTTCCTTTGTAACTAATTAACACTGGATTACAACTACCGGTGGTGTACTGGTTGTAGGCATCAGGAATATAGCGGAGGGTTTCCGAAAATTTGAGTTGAATATTCCTCAAACTCACGGAACATTTTGCCTTCCTGTCTTGTCGAAGTGTAAGCGCATTTATCTTCAAGAAAGGGTCCAAATCAATTTTGAAGGAGATGAAGGTCATGTTGCTTGTATCCCTTCTTTTGGCCACCATTTTGTTAACCTCAGGGTGCTGGATCTAATCAAGGTGTGCACGAAAGTAAGTTGCTGATTGCTTGTCAAAGTGGCGGATTTGGTGCTGCCTTGACCTACCCCGCCGTGGGTTGTAAGGCAAAGTAATGTGTGCTTGGCTCAAGTACTGCTATATCCAAGCCCTTCGCTAAATTTTCAACACTTCAATTTAAATTTCCACAACCTGCCGTACACTGACGGAACTTTCAACAGTTTCTCTACATATCTTTCATTCTAGCAAAACATTTCCGGACTACATAGAGTGTTCAACAGAGTGGCATCTGTCTTCGATTTTCATATCCAGATGCGCTTCGTCGAAGGTTTTCTTCTATTTTTTTCCGGCAAGAATAACGGACTATGAGATCAAGACTAGCTATTTATTTTTAAATGTTTTTATGTTATGACCATGCTAAAT
The DNA here is from genome assembly GCA_034211315.2 of Aedes japonicus. Taxonomy (NCBI): domain Eukaryota; kingdom Metazoa; phylum Arthropoda; class Insecta; order Diptera; family Culicidae; genus Aedes; species Aedes japonicus. Next base: position 39,974 of record JASCZW010003661.1, on the reverse strand, counting down.
CAAGCAAAACAATGCATTAGGTCCTAAGTAACATTGGGAGATTCTCTTTGTCGACTTTCTCTTTGCGTTCCTACGGCTATGTAAAAACATGTTCAAGTATTTTCAACATACAGTACGGTAGTATAAAGTGTGATTAAGGATCCAATACATCGAAAACATCAGCAAATCGTTCTATAGACGATCTATTATCCAAAGAGAAAGTCGACGAAGAGAATCTCTCAATGTTACTTAGGACCTAATGCATTGTTTAGCTTGAAATGTGTAACTGTAAATTTTGACAATTTATTTTTAAATGGTTAACATCATTAGGGCTACACCCAGCCTGTTGATGAATAATTACTCTAAACAGTTAAATTGAAATGACTACCGAATTTTCGGTAATCCATGTTTACCGTTAATTTCAGTAGGTTCACTTTTGAGCGGTTTTCGGTAATTTTACCGACTTTTCCGTATTGTTGTTTTGGCGTGCACACTGTCGTGTAGCAAATTTCTTTTTATTGAAACTCGCCACACAAATCCTTCATTCCGCAGAGATGAACAATACAAAAAAAAAAATAATGACGAATGTGACACAACAAATCCGATTTAACACGGGTAAAAGCACGAATTTGTTGCATCCCGACAAATAAATAAAACAAACACTCGTCATAAACACACAGCCTACTGACTTACTTCGGTAGTGTCAAATGTACTCTCGGAATATCCCGGAATTATTTTCTACCCTCGAAAGAAGCTTCAATATGTTTTTGCGTAGCGGTGGATATTTACTGGGCGGAAGTTATACAAACACCGATTGAAATATAGTACAATAGTTTATTCATACGCCTACTCTGGTTGGTTGATGTTGGAACTTAAACATTCGTCGTTCATTATTTTGTTCAATGGATATTTTTCCGGAGTCTTTGTTTCTTGAACAATAAACTTTCTTATGAAAGGTGCCAACAATTTCGGATCAATTGTCTCTCGCTCAGAGTTTCCTCTCATAAGACTAACAAGGGTGCCTACGGTGCATGAAACTATAGTTCCAAAAAGTGTAAAGTACTGATATGATATGTGATGCAAGGACTTTTCCATGTCATCAAAAGTAGCTGCCGGTTTGCTGGTATTTGTGTACAGATACGTACATCCGGAGACGTCCACATCTTTGGTATTGTATATTATCTCTCCGGTTGCCAACGATGCTTGTGACCTGAAGCATAGGTAGCACATTGACAGGAATCCTGTTATTCCACCGTAGAGAGCTCCCTGCAATGAAATAATAACCATCGTAAATCTTTCTAGAAAATGGCTCGCAAATGATCTACCGTTGCATTAACCCATGGCATGAAAATGCCCATCACGAACAAACCAAACAAAGGTCCGCCTGAAGTGGAGCTAAGGGTCATCGTTAACTGCATCACCGCACCCAAGTGTTCTACGATATAGATGAAAATTACTGAAATCACTCCAAATACGAGCACTGATCCACGCAATGTGTAGCTTATATGTTTCTCTGTAAGCCTTTCTCCGAAATAGGGTTTGACAAAGTCCTCAAACGTTATGGCAGCTAAAGCATTAAGGGCGGAAGATAACGAACTCAAGGCTGCACTGAATATCCCAGCCACGAAAACTCCAGCTGCTCCGGGATAGTTTTGAAATATATCCATAACGAATAGAGGCAGTAGCTGATCTTTGGCGGCAGCGAGCTAAAAAACATAAGAAGTCAAACCAAATTTCCAAATCTCTATCAAAACATCTCACGTTGGTTGATAAAGGATCACAATCATGATACGTGGCAAAGATCAACATTCCAATAGAGGACAGCAGGAAAAAGAACTAAGATCATTCCACAAATAAAGCCTCGTGAAGCTTTCCTAGCATCTTCCAACGTTGGCAGAGACAAATACCGTTGAATCATGTCCTGGCTGCAGGAAACTCCATACGTATACCAAACAGTACCGCCAATCATCATAGTCCACATTGAATGCCTAAGAGTTGGATTTGGGTCGAAATTCGGTGCTTCCAAACGTTTACCTGCCATATTTCGCTCCCATATCACAGCCGGGCCACCGACATCGATTACACCCTTAATCAGCACGACTAGTATGGCCCCAAGAGTAACCGCAGATTGGATAACGTCCGTCCAGACAACGGCTTTCATGCCACCCTGGAAAACGATTTTCTATTATCATATCAACGTATAGCCAGAGATAGGAACTAACCGCACTCGTGTAGAAAATGCATATTAGGCAAACTATAGGTGTTATTGTATGCACGTTCAACCCGGTTACTGAAAAAAGAAGAATTTATTTCAATGAATTTTTTGGGATGCAAAACACACGTTATCCCAAATGGGCTTAGTAATATTGTTAGTTATATGGACAGATACCACTCATTTAGTTTAACTTGGCTCATAAGGTTAAAGGCTATTAAAAAGAAGATAATATTGAGCTCAAGCAAGGCCGCCCTACTTTATTTTAAATTGAGTCGATTTTCAATCTTACGCATCACACTTATAAGAGAAAATCTTGTTCAAATTGACAAGTTGACAATTCAAAAACATCCACTTCATTCAAGTCTACTGTATACTGTTGATGTATCAACTTGTCGATCCCAACAAAATTGAAGCGAATTTCCAGCAACTTAAAAACAACTTATATCTGATTTGAATACAGTGGCCAGTAGCCTGGGTCAAAATTCAAATTCCAGATTCCTTCCAATTTTTTGGAGTTTTTTGAGTTTTTTGATAACTGTACAAAATTTTTGCTTGATCGGTGAAACTATATTATTGCGCTCGAGGTTTTAATTTTACATACGATTTTATATGGGAAAACTTACTTTTACATAGAATAATCTGGCGAGGTGATCCGTTGCCATCTAAAACTAAGTAAATCCAATTTTCCATTTGGAAATATTTCAAGGAAACTTTTTTTCCAAAACCGCAAAGGGATCCGACGATTGTCGAAAAAGTTATTGAGCTAAAACTGATTACAATCCAAACGAACGGCTCATTGAACTGTTTTTCCTAACAACACTGGCCTGTAGCCTGCTGCTGTCGGCGCGAAGCAACCACGTTGTTGTGGGGCGTTCACTCAGCATAAAGAGAAGCCAATATCATGCACATAGAACAGTTTGACAGTTGACTCCGTTTGAACAAAGTTATGGCCCAAACACAATGATAACGGAAACGGAAAACGGCAAAGCCCGATCTGAGTATGCTTGCCTGTCGTAAAGAAAAAAAGGCTAGATCCAAGCCGATTCTAATTGGACATATCGAAGTCATTTGCAGCAACTGTCAAAATTTCCGTTTTCCGTTCCATTTCCGTTATCATTGTGTTTGGACGGTTATACAAAGCTTCGTTCAAACGATAACGTCAAACTGATCAACGACTGTTCTATTGACTGTCATGATAACTTCGGCTTCTCTGCATGCTGAGTAAACGCCCCACAACAACGTGGTTGCTTCGCGCCGACAGCAGCAGGCTACAGGCCAGTGTTGTTAGGAAAAACAGTTCAATGAGCCGTTCGTTTGGATTGTAATCAGTTTTAGCTTAATAACTTTTTCCACAATCGTCGGATTGCTTTGCAGTCTTCAAAGAAAAGTTTCCTTGGAAAATTCCCAAAAGTAAAATTTGGTTCACTTGCAAGGTTAATATAGAACTCAAAAGGCTCCCAAAAATTTACAGGGAGCGAATATTTTTTTCTTGCATATGTACGTGTCCCAGGCTAGACTGGCCAGCTAGTTTTCGTAAGAATAAGGCAAGTTTTCCAATTGAAGAATGACATTTACAGATTAGACTACGAACCCCTCTTCTTGTTTTTATTCGCATTTAAAACGTTCGAAAGATTTGTGTCTTTAGAATTTTCGTTCTTGTTTGGTTTTCGTTCGGTCGAAACTCTTAAGTAACCCTCGTTCGAACGAATTGGGTGTTTCCTGATTTCGTTTGAACCAGTCGACTGGCGAATCGCGGGTACGAGCAGTTATTAATTTTTTGATGCATTTCTTGTCGGCTTGAGATACTTGGAAATGGTTATTGCCAATTTGCGACATCAGGATCTCTTTTCAGGGTGTGAACTTTCTGCTTAACCCAAGTGAACATCAAAATGCATTGCGTACTGTAAATTTTATAAATTGGTAACGAGGGTAAAACTTAAATAAAAAATATAAAAAAAATTAAATAATAAATAAATTTCCATCGCTGGGAGACAGCTCCCAAATTATGTTTTACATGACAACCGAATTTCTTAGTAAGATCATTACTCTACACATAGACAAATTTTGGTATAGCTAATGTGTTTTCAACATGGTCATAACAAGATTACATAAAAATTGCACTCACCTTGATTAAACGCAAGGGCCGGAACATATATGACAACAGGCATCCAGAGTAACTGAAAAATTTAAGCAATTGTGTAATTTTGTAATAAATACTATGGTATGATTTCTACTTTATACCGATAGTCAAATGTTAAATGATGAATTTGCTATGAAAGAATCTGCCCTTTAAGTAAACTACTCACAAAACAATGCATCATTTTAAGAAGAAAAAAAGTCCAACGAAAAATATCAAGCTCTTGGTTGGAAGCTAAATTTCTGAAGCATCATTCATCATTAAATAAGAATCCACAGTATGAACAGCCAAATGAATACGTCCTATATAATAGCTTTTATCAGATCAAGTCCCCGACAATTTATTTTTTCTTAAGTTTATTAGTTAGTAGTCAACTAACGTCAACAAATTTGACCACAGGTAAAAAGCAATACGCAATACATTACACGCATACTCTTTAAAACGATACTGATTTCCACTAACTAGCACATACCAAGATATGGGGTGTCCCAGAGAGTATAAATATCAAGATAACAACAATTTTTTGAAGGAAATTTTATATTGGTTTCAAGATAATATTCTCTCCCCGTAGCATATACAGTTTTTCTTATTATCGTTGATCATAAGCCAATGAACGCACATCTGCGCTAACGCTGCTCACCAGTCTCTGCACAGACTGTACGAAATTGTTTTCGAAACTTTTTCCAATCCTTTGCAAATGTTTCGATGGTATCTGCTGCTTTAACATGTTTCCTAGGTATGCCTTGTTCTAGATTGGTCGGGTTCAAGGGCAGTTCGGAGGATTCATATGTATTGGTACGTATTGAACTTTATTGGCGTCGTACCATGCTGTGGTGCCTTTCAAATAATGCAAACATGCCACATGCCACACAACATTACTGAGCTTGATTATTGGCAATAAATGCCAATTCAAGAATTCTCGGATATACGTATAAGTCTTCATTGTCTCTGAGGTCATAAACAGCTCGGACCACATTCCGCATTCGCTGCAGCCTGCCAATATAATGCTTTTTTTACCGCATTTCTCATCATCGTCGTCCTGGCCTCCACGCACGGTATAATGTTGATCTTGTGACAGTATTTCTAACTCAGTTGAATTCCGCGGGGGCACCCCTGTCGATGCTGCGAACTTGTTTGTGTGCTTCTTCTATCAGTTTATAGCACAAATGCACCACCTCTGTATCCAAGTAGCTTTGGCAACATACGGGTGTTCAATATGGACTTCCCAGCGCTTTGTTTCTAGCTGAATGACGTCATGAGAGCCTCCCATCAAACACAAAATCGTATATGATAGCGGATATAAGTACAAAGTTGAGGCGATATACGTACATGCGTCCATTTGACTTCATGTAAAATGTACGTATATCGCCTCCACTTTTCACTCTTATCCGCTATCATATACGATCCTGTGTTTGCTGGGCTTGAACGATCTTGATGTTTCAAAAGGCCCTGGTGTAGATGGAATTCCTTCATCTCTTCTTAAGTTCTTGGTTTTGGTCACGCTCTCTTGCTTTTCCGATATGCAGCATATTTAACCGTTCGTTAAGAGAGAGAAAGTTCCTTGGAAAATGGAAAACTGTGTCAATTGTGCCAATCCATAAAGCAGGAAATCGGAACCTTGTTGAAAACTGTCGTGGAATATTGCTGCTCTGTTGCATCAGCAAGATCTTTGAAACGTTAATTCACAACGCTGTGTATAATTTAGTTCATCCTTTAATATTGGAGTTCCAGCATGAATTCGTTCAGCATCGCTTTACCACTACGAATTTGCTGTACTATACAAATACGTTATTTCGAGAAGTTGAAACCCGAAGGTATGACGACTCTATCTATGTTGATTTTTCTAAAGTACCACAAGGAAGTGTGCTCGGCCCAATACTCCTTGTTTTTTTGTTAATGACCTATGCCCTCGTATTTCACCGTTCAAGCAAATGTTTGCTGATGACCTGAAGATTTTTGTAACTGTTGTTGCGTAATAACCTGTGCGTTGTAGCAATACAACCCCAGACTCGCCTATAACCAGCTAAGAGCTTAACGGATCGTAACGCTTCTCTAGTTCAAGCAGTCTAGCGAAGACACTTCCCTTACTCTGCAGTATAACAGTTTGATACACCAATTGCACGTAATATTTCGTCATTTACGGGTGTCGGATGACTCTTTTATATATCATTTCTAGGGTTTTTTTTTCATTAGGGCGTATCTACAATTGAGAGATTCTCTCCGGGCTCGCTCTCTTTCATTAATTACAGCGCCATTATAAAACCTACGAGGCATTCTTTAGTACAGATCGAAACACAACAGTGCTGGCTAGCATACTCTACAAATAGTAGAATGAAAAACGTAAAGGTGATTGGTTTATGAATGAAAGAGAGCGAGCCCGGAGAGAATCTCTCGATTGTAGATTCGCCCTAATGAAAAAAAACCCTAGATTTGGTTTTGTAAAGGACAATCGAGACAATAGCAGCCTTCTGCCCGTAAGTTAACTTCCAACTGGTATGAGTCTCACTTGAATTTCGGTGATCGCAGCAGCAAGAAGCGAATTGAAGAAGCCTAATAGATTGTGGAAGATATCCAGGTTAGATAGAATAGAAAACGTGAACAAGTTCATTCGGTGCATCAGGTAATTATATACTTTAAATTTTATGTGGCTCGGTAGTGTTTTACTTATTTCGTTGTGAATAGGCTAAAAATTTGATTTTGAAATTTGACCACGTGACCAGCATCGGTAGGCATCTCGCCATTGTGGCGATAACGTGGACGCAGGCACATCTGGCGTTGACATTTTTTCAAGCGCTCTCAGTTGGACCCATCATCTCGACCATTGCGTAGTGGATTTAGAGCTCGCTGCTCGTCATCGGCAGTAGCAGTTTGCCTTCAACTACGTTCACGAAGACATCTGCCGTAGGCAGCCTGTCGGAAGCGCCAAGCGTGGCCCCGGCAACCACATCCAAGAGTTATCCAAGAGCACCTGCCGATCAGTCCGGCAATCTAGCGCACCCGGAACGAGCCTCTCCGGCGCCTCCACCACCAAAGCTACAGCCACCAATCAAGTAACGTAGCGGTGAGCTACAATCAGGTTAGAATGGATGTCGTATCGTATCGGTCATAATTGAGGACCTTACTGTTACATTTTTAGAGTCATTATGTCCGCACTTAACAGTTTTGTCTTTCAAAACGGTATTAACGAACTACTACTGTGGTGCGACAATAACGGCATGAGAGTCAACATAGCCAAATGTAAGGTTACTTCGCTCTCCCGTCGCGCAGAGACCATCACGCGTCAATACACAGTTGTTGCGGTGCCACTAGAGCGAGTCACATCTATTTGCGACTAAAGCATCCACGGTTCTTTGAAAACCTTGTAGTCTACGACCAGTTACGCGGAAATATAGACTGTCCGGAACTCTTACGCGATGTTCCTCTTCTCGTCCCACCTCGACAATTGAGAAGCGCGCAACTGGTCGCTGTACCTGTTCACCGAACCAGTTATGGTTTCAACAATCCACTTGACGCCTGCCTCCGAGCCAACGATACCAATGAATATTTGGACTTTAAGATTAGCAAAAACGTGTTTACGTTTAGACCGTCATACAGCTTCCGAGCCCACGGTTTAACGGTTCCAGCCAGCTTTTCACTCTGGTTTTTGCATCTTCAGCTTCTTGATGGTTTTTAAATGGATTCTTGCCTTGGTACGTTGGACGTTACTCTTAGAAGTACCCAGTGTTTTGGCAACAGAACAGAACTGCTTTTTTTCGAAAATGCCATCATGATCATCCAATCCATCTTTCGGTCCATTCCCAAGTAACCAAAAGATCGAATGTTACTTGAGATGAGAGCTCAGAAGTTCAATTCTCTTAGACTGTTTTAACTATTCTCTTCGACTATTTATTTCCATTTTCGTATGATATCTACTGAAGGATGCGTGAGTTCTCTGTTTCTCCTTAAGGTAGATACCAAATTCTCTCTATCTCCAACGGTTGCATGGATGTAGCCAGGTGAGCGATCGAGGAGTGTCATCGTGCAGATTATTGCTTGAAGAAACGTATTAGTAACTGGTTTCGTGTCATGGTGTCATGCAATGTCTTCAACGAATTATTGTGCAAACGTCAATGCAAACGTCAATGCTAATCTGGTTATGCTTGTATCTAGATGACTTCGATGCAAAAACCCATGCCGATACACAATATTCGATATGCCATACATTCAGTTTATAGAATGAACTATTTGTTAATCCTGAACGTATTTATTGTTCATCGATGTGATCAAAATATTGACATAATTAGTGCTTAACCTTATTATGTTAGTAATATAAAGAAGAAATTACATAAACATTGGAAATTTAATATATTCAGTCCATAAAAAGAATTATTAGACAATTCTAAGCGTAAATTTTGATTATCGAAATGGATTCAAGATGCTTAAGAAGTATATGTTCGTTGAAAATTGTGTAGCTATACCAAACCGAACCACTCGAGCCAATCGATCCTGCTCTAATTCAATAGAGTCGCATAGTGTGGCTAGTCCGCTGAATCTGCTGTACAACGCACGAGATGCGACACAATAGAATGCAAGCGCCATCGATTGGTGTGATTGGTCTTGACGGTTTTGCACTGCAACGAGTATACAGGTATACCTCGATAGTACGTACATCAGCTTTTTCACTTCAAATCGCATTTGCATAAAAACTACTGGTTGTACTGAAATTTTATACAATCAAAAGAAAGTGCAATTTTCATCTCACAACTATGTGCTCTCAGGTATTGTTTTGGTCATATATCCATGAAGAATTATCCAATCATGATGAAATTTTGACCAACTATTTGACGATATTACAACTTTGATTGGGCACCAACAAAACTCATATCGTTTGACAAATAGCTCAGTATGTAATCGGAGACTAAACTGTTTGATTACTATAATAATAGGCCGCCAAGTACTGTTTTGTTCATATCTTCGAAACGAAATGTCCGAATTAAAAAAAACCAATAGCGTTGTATAGGAATGTTGTAACTTTCATTTGCCGTCATCAGAACTGAAATCGGTTCACAAATGGCTGAGAAACCGATGTGACATTATTTGTAACGCACACACACACACACACACACACACACACACACACACACACACACACACACACACACACACACACACACACACACACACACACACACACACATGTGCTCAGTTCGTCGAGCTGAGTCGAATGGTATATGACACTCGGCCCTCTGGGCCTCGGATAAAAAGTCGAGTTATCAAGCGATCGTAATACCCTTCTTTTGGTGTAAGAAGGGTAAAAAGACAACACACTTTTACTTTCCAGGACACTCTCTATATGTCGAATGAAAAGAATGCGTAATCAGTGACTGGTCACACATTGCATCTAAGCATATCATTTTAACGTAAAACTACGTAGAACTAAGGCGTCCTTTCAAAATATCAACAAACAAAAAACCTTCAAGTGTGCGGTGTTTACACGTTTAAAACTTTGCCATATAAAGGGTGTCCACTGATAAATTGCATCACTTTCAATTATCTGAAATGTCACAGCCCTTTGGGTTGATTTCAACGAAATTTTTGGTGAAATGGTATTGTTTACACTGCGTGACTTTCATCGTGAAATGTGTCGGAGTTTCGAAAATGGAGTCGAAGGAACAGCAAGTGCGCGAGAACATTTTGCACACGCACCTCGACCACTCACTTCTTTTGCATCGGAAAGATGTTGAAAATTCACCAGTCTACAGTGTCTTGTGTCATAAAACATTTCGAGGAACGTTTAACTGTTGAAATCAACCCAAAGGGCGAAATGTTACAGCTTATTGAATGTGATGCAATTTAACTGTGGACACCCTTTATTGCATGATACTAAAAAGATTTTTAGTTTGTTACAGTTGATCAACGTGCAGTTATTCTTTAGTTCACCTAACAATTGCTTCAACAATCTGAGCACATCACTAACGCCACTCGAAATTTGCCAATGGTGACATTAACAGCAACTGTTGAAAAAGACGTCACTACTAGTTTTTCACAGGATACCGCGGGACAGAACACCAATGATATTGTTGAGGATGTTTTTGAAAAAAAAATTCCGTTTACCCGATGTTCAATCTTATACGGCAAAGATAAACTGGAAACCGATATCTTGTCAACCAGCACGGCAAATAATCCAATAATAGGGTAAGGGGATGTAATGTTAGCTTAGCTTCTTCATTCGGCCTATGTAAGAAATATGTCATTAATTCAGCGATAACTAACAAAATAATGTTCCTATCATGATGATCGATTTAATTCTAAGCAATTCAAACATTGTTAAACCATAAACTGTTGTTTACTTCCGTGTAATTAACGATTTTTTCAGCTTTTTAGAAATCATAATTTCGCTAGTTAAGTTGAACAGATAATCTCCATGATCTTCGAATGATCTAAGTATTTCAAAGCAGTTTGACTTTAGTTTGTTTTGTGAAAATTAATGTTGAGGAAAGCAAATGAAGCTGGCAAAGCGATAAATCATAAAATCAGGAAGAAAACCGTGCAAAGGCTGCATTTAATAAAAAAAAACCATCAAATGGGACAAAGTTGCATCCATGAATAGACCCGATTTGAAGCTTATAGACTGACATTAAAGGGTGATACGGTCAAAATTTGGTCAAGGGAAAACGCGTGTAAATCGGTGAAATCGTTTATTTAAAAAATCAAATTAAATTTCTTTTTCAAGTTCAATTAGTATAAAATTCAGGAAAAATATTCAGTTAGGCTTCCGCTTTTCCAAATCCGAATTGCCGGGCCTTACGCTTGACCCCTGCCATCAGACTTTGTACAGCCACCTTGTCCACCTTCTTCGCCGCAGAAAGCCAGTTTGCCTTGAACTGCTGCTCGTCCTTAGCAGTTTTTTTGGTCTTTAGGTTCCGCTTGATAATAGCCCAGTATTTCTCGATTGGGCGGAGCTCTGGCGTGTTAGGAGGGTTCTTGTCCTTGGGAACCACCTGCACGTTGTTGGCGGCGTACCACTCCATGGCCTTTTTACCGTAATGGCAAGATGCCAAATCTGGCCAAAACCGTACGGAACAACCGTGTTTCTTCAGGAAAGGCAGCAGACGTTTATTCAAACACTCTTTCACGTAAATTTCTTGGTTGACAGTCCCGGAAGCTATGAAAATGCTGCTTTTCAAGCCACAGGTACAGATGGCTTGCCAAACCAGATATTTCTTTGCGAACTTTGACAGTTTCGTGTGCTTGAAAATATCTGCTACCTTTCCCCTTCCTTTTGCCGTATAAAACTCCTGTCCCGGAAGCTGCTTGTAGTCGGCTTTGACGTAGGTTTCGTTGTCCATTACCACGCAGTCAAACTTCGTCAGCATCGTCGTGTACAGCCTCCGGGATCGCGCTTTGGCCGTCGTATTTTGTTTATCATCGCGATTTGGAGTCACTACCTTCTTGTAAGTCGATAGTCCGGCTCGTTTTTTGGCTCGATGCACGGTTGTAGACGATACACCCAGCTTATTTGCGGCATCTCGGAGAGATAGGTTAGGGTTTCGCTTGAAACTACCGGCAACTCTCTTTGTCGTCTCAGCGACTTCCGGTTTTCGATTTCCCCCCGATCCAGACTTCCTGGCTGTCGACAAACGTTCCCCAAACACTTTAATTACATTTGTAACGGTTGATTTGGCAACTTCTAGCGATTTTGCCAACTTTGCGTGCGAGTAGCTCGGATTTTCGCGATGCGCGAGCAAAATTTTGATACGCTGCTCTTCTTGCTTGGACGGCATTTTGACAACTGAAGAGTGAATTCCAAAATCAAAATAGGAGCAACATTCTACACACACACACCTTCAAAATGAGGGGTGTTCAGGTTTTTTAAATGCAAAATTGAAAGAAATACGTCAAGTTGATATTGACCAAATTTTGACCGTATCGCCCTTTAGTCAAGGAACAGGTTCAAAGTTTTTCCATTTTTTAAAGTTCATTTTGATAGTAATTTAAAAAATTATATTGAAACCCCTGACCACGGACCAAGGAACAACTTTAAGCTAATAGCTGCATATCAAAACGGAAACGTTAATTTGAAAATATCACTTATCATATGAAAATCAAAGGACCGTGCGTCATTATTTTTAATGCCAAACTGCGTGAGCGATGTCATCATAACCAGTTCCGCATCTACATAAATTTCTATCGACGAGGTTAATTCTGTGGAGATGTGCGTGTAGCGAGTAGTGGTTGGACACAAGTCTTGACATCACAGGAATGAAAGCACGACTTTCATCCAGAACTTTGAACCACGATCTCGACGAAACATTTGAAATGATGGAATGTAATCATCGCCCAAGAGTATTAAAGGGTGTATTCGATAAAAATGGCACACACATATATACTCATCAAAATTAAACTGATTATCGGATTTTCTTGAAATTTTCAGGGCATGAAGATTAGATTAGAAACTTTTTTGCAAATTTCGATAGTTTCTTCTTTCGAACATCCTCCGGAACATCGAACATCGACTTGGCAACGAAATATTCTTGCCCAGGAAGTTGACGGAAGTCGGCCTTGACGTATGTTTCGTCATCCTTCACGATGCTACCGGATTTGGTGAGCAGCTTCGTGTAATGTTTCCGGGCGCGGGTTTTCGCAGTGATGTTTTGTTTTTATTCCGGTTTGGGGCTTTTTGCACTTTGTAAACATGTAACCCAGCACGCTTCATGGTTTTCTGCACAAAACCGACTGACACCTTAGTCTTTTTAGCGACATTTCGACGACATGACTGGAACTACTGAATGTATAACTATGAAACTTGGCAGATGTAAATAATACTATTTCTAGGTTTTTTACTCATACGATTCAAAAGTTACAGAAGATTTTCTGTGTGCCATTTTTATCGAATACACCCTTTACTTGAATTACTAAAATTCATCATATGAAATTCTTCTTTCGAAAATCCCGCCTTCTTGTTCACTCACTTTTGCTAGAGAGTCCGCCTTCTCATTGCCTGGAATTGAGCAATGTGAGGGGACCTATACAAAGGTAATCCTACATGATCTCTCGACCAACGCACACATCTGCTCCATAATTTTTGAAAGAAAGTAAGATGAGTGCCTCATTGTTTTCATCGACCGGAGGGCCTCAATAGAATTGAGGCTATCTGAGATGATGAAATAACGATATATGGGCATGTCAGAGATTATCCCCAATGCAAAATTGGTCGCAGTTCAGCAAAATTTATGGAACAAGGTTCCTGAAGTTTCCGGAAGGCAGATGAGTATTCATAGTAGACATTGAAACCAGTGAATCCATCAATGCGCGACCCATCAGTGAAAATTCTTCTATTGCAATTCACATGTTGGTACTTTTTAATAAACATGAGGGGAATTAAAATAGATCGAATTTGATCTTGAAGCCTTTAAATAGCCAGTTTCATGGAAAGATCATGTTAAATGGAGGAACTGTGATAAGTGAAGCGTACACTAGGGTAATTTTAGCAACGAAGACTAATATACAAACTGATTCATGATGCTAAACAAAAACTGATAAAAATTCAAACGGAACTGACGGGACTTCCATTCCCATAAGCTCAGCTGGATGCGAGCGGAGATTCTCAGCCACAAGACGCATAAAAACTTGACTGAGATTATCATGACGAAGAGCCAATTTTCAAATCTGGCTTAGTTAAGCATTGGGAACGAAGTTGTGAAGAAATCAGTATCAGTATCAGAATAGACCTAATTATTCGATTAAATCTATTTTGAATTATCAATTAAAATAACCTATCCCCAATTTTCGTCGCTCTTTTCAATATTCCTATGAACGAAAAAAAATCTTCGAGTAGGGGGCCTACTACCTCCAGACCTACCTACACCTCCAGACTAATTGTCTAGCTCCGCCAATGGTAATCACATGTTTACCACTTTTTGTTTTACAAATCTCCAAAAAAAAAAAAGAAAAAAATATATATACTTACAAATAGTAGAACTATTACTCTTACAATATTGCAATGTTCGGTGTTAAATTTAATTCTGTTTCATTTGGTAACAAAATATTTGAAATTGGATCACACGTGTTGGAGGTATTCCAATTTTTTGTAAATGTGTTCTTGTTCATTTATTATAAAATCAACTCTTATCTCAAAAACTGTTCAAGTTCAATTTTTTTGACGGCATTTCTGAATTCTGCATAAAATTTCACATTAGAAATGATGCTCAGCTTACCGAGTTGCTGTTATCAAGTGGATTAAGATGCAGCTGTACACCGCTATACAGCTCAACCAGTAGTCGATGAATGTATACTAAAGTGCCAAGGCCATACCATTCAAAAAATGAGACAGAAAGAAAAACACAATTGATGCTGGCTCCCTCAACCTAAACATGTGAAAATATGTTTGTGTTTAAATAATAACAGGAAATACAATATGATTACAAATATTATACAATGACAACGATGAAAATCATACGATGTTATAATGAAAAACTAAATAATAGACATTCTTTTCTAAACTATAAAACATATATTTACAAACTAAAAGCGAAATCCACTATTTTGTCACTGAAATGAAAAATCAGGTATGCTTCAACATCCCCAAGGTCCTGAACAAAATTGATCACTACAATAATCACAGATAAAATCTCAATCAAAAGACTCATGATATTCCCTTGTGAAGCATTGTTGCTCTTTTAAAACCCTTCCCTGCACTCCTCCAGTCACACTCCAATGACCGCAATATAAACAATCGAAGATCCCGGCCCGATGACTACCAAAACAAACGGCCTATCCAATCACGAAACCACTAGACACAATCCCATACTGCCTGCGGTCGCATTCCAGTCCTCCATGAAAACAGCAACCGGAATTCAGTTGTGCAATCCACATGTTCATGCTGAAACGCCCAAAAACTAATTGAGCCCTTAATTGGTCTACATGCTCCCAACGTTTCGGAACGCAAAGATGACTCCACGCCGCGCCGAAACTATCAATCAAATGAGAACGGAAAACACACAATAGGAACTTTTGAGGACCGGAGACAGGTCGCACCCTGCTTCCCCGTCCCATTTGTATAATGTATGTGTGATAATAAATGTATGTGTGATTAAAGATATAAATGTATGTGTGATTAAAGAAATTCATTCCACTGCACAACATTCACTTCGGGAACTAAAACTATTCTGGTATCAAAAATATTAGAAGTACTAAGCTTAATTCCATCTGATCCCGTATCCGATCCATAAAGTCCCAACGGCACCCAGCAACAAACAATACCTATCACCACCAGCTAAAGAATGCACTACCACAACCGCTGCTCTACCCGTGATGCTTTTTCTGGTTTTAATCAAAACAAGACGAAATGGAATCGCCAGACTTCTGTTTCTTGCAGGTTTCCACAAATATAGAGCGTTAAGAAAACAAATTCACAATACACTTTGTAAAGCCACTGTCAGATAGACAAGTTACGATGCAGCGGATATTCGTCTTCGATGTAATTGCGGAAACTTTAGACTGCTCTGAACTGCTCACACAGATTCCGTTCAACATTCCTGCTCGAAGGTTCCGGAATTCTCCGTTATTTGCAGTTCCATACCATAGAACAAACTACGGCTATAATAACCCGCTTGATTCATGTCTTCGCTCGTTCAATGTTGTCTGTGATGAATTTGATTTTAATATGTCAAAAAAAGTTTTTAAAAATAGGATTAGTAGTAATATATAGTTTGTAAGTTAAATAATTCAGTCTGTACGTCAATTCGAAGACGGTGATGTAAATAAATAAATAAATAAAATCTTACATAAAATTAAAAATAAAACGAGACAAAATGACATGGCAAAAATTTTAACTGAAAAATAGATCCAGTATAAACCAAAATTTACAAAACCGGTGCAGCGATGTTTTTGCGTTTGGTCTAAAAAAATAAATCCAATCCACGATTTGGATCGCCGTTGAAGATGCCCTAAGTATGTATCCCGAGCCCGAAGCTTCATGTTTCACTCATTAAAAATGAAACCGTGCATCTGGACATTAAAGCTTGATGTTGGTAACGTCGATTAGAAGTTTAACAACGTCTAACTATTGCATGTTTCTTACTGGGTTGATACGGATGCTCTGGTTCTTCATGACCCAAAAAAAATCTTGCTGGGATTGAAGCCCCTGCTGTTTTAAATGAATCGGTGTGTAGTTTCACACATGCACTTATCATGTTCAAAATCTAAGATATTCGGTTTAAACTGACTGAATAATAGCGATGATTGACGAAAATGGATCTGCTGCCAAAGCAGTACACTAGCTTTTGGAGCAAAAGATAAGTTTCGAAGAGATTGTGATTCATTGTTAGTAATATAGTCATATATACATTAGTTTTAAAACATTTCTTTATTATACTTACGCATGCCACCATAAACAGAACTGATCCAAAGACTCTCATCCGTTTGTCGAACCGCAACTGCAAATACTATAAAAGCACAAAACAAAACATTCAATGAGCCAACGCAGTATAGCAAGAGGGAGTTTCTTTTAAACGCTTAAAAAGCTCTTACATCGCACAGCCATGGCAAACTTTATTTCATTCATATACTATCACATTCACACCGAATCACAGTTGCTGACATTCCCGCTCAAAGCTGAATGTCTTTCGTCTCGAACTCATGTATGATCTCCGTCACGTTTCTCACTCTGTTCGGTTGGTAGTACTTTTGAATGAAAGGAGCCAACAACTGCGGGTCGACATCCTGCTCTTCGGGATTTAATCCGACGGTGAAACTCATAACAACTGAGCTCAAATAACCAAGGATCGTCGGAATCATTGATCCAATTAGAGTGTAGTAGAGGAATGACACGTGATGAAGGGATTTCTCCACATTCGTGCTGGACCCGTCAGTGGGGAATGGAACAGTTTTATTTAGCGGAGTGAAGTCGTACGCACATCCCTCCACGGTTACGGGTTTCTCGGCGAAGACCATCTCACCAAGTGCGATGGAAATCTGAGATCGAATAACAATGTATGACATAGTGGCCAAGCCACCAATTGTTCCGATAATAGCGCACTAGAATGAAAATTTGATTAGTTTTATAGGGAACACGCTTTTTCGACCAAAGTAACATACTGTGCCGTTGATTCGTGGAAAGAACATTCCCATTATGAAAAGTCCAAATAACGGCCCAAGCGTAACCGGTCCCAAGCTCATCGATAACTGTAGAACGGCGCCCATTTTTTCGACCACCACCACCAACACGACGGCCAACGCTCCGAATATTAGAACAGTACCTCTCATAAGATAACGAACTTGCATCTCGGTCAAGGGACGTTTGACAAAGGGTTTGCAAAAATCTTCCAAAACGATGGCAGAAAGTGAATTCAAAGCGGTTGATAGTGAACTTAACGCAGCACTGAAAATGCCAGCGACGAACAAACCCGCCAGACCGGGATAGATAGCCAAAACTTCCATCACCAGGAGAGGTACTAGCTGATCTTTGGCTTTGGCCAGACCTGTGCTCAGTGGATCACAATCGTGATGCATCGCATAGATCAGGAGCCCGTTGTAACAGCAAAGCGATAGCACTACAGTGGTTCCGATTAGAAACAGAATAAGTGCCTTTCGAGCTGCTCGCAGACTTGGCAGTGATAGATATCGCTGGATCATGTTTTGATTGGTTGCGTTGGTAGATGTCCAGAAAAATGTTCCACCAATGAATAAGTTCCAAAACGTGTTTCTCTCCGTCGGATCCAGGTTGAAGCTGCACACAATACGATATTGAATTAGTATTCAGAAAATTGAATAGAATATAAGGACATACTCTGGTTTGTCAAATCTTTGTCCAGCGGAGTTTCTCTCAATCACTACTCCCAACCCACCCACGTCTATGGTTCCCTTGACGATTACAATGACCATAGCACCAACCATAATCATTGTTTGGATTACATCGGTCCACACCACGGCTTTCAGTCCGCCCTATAAGAAAAGCCGGTTAAATCTTAAAGGAGCTGAGGTGGTTTTGGAGATAATATTGAAACTCACCACACTAGTGTAGAAAATGCACACTAGACATACGATCGGCGTGATCACGTGGATGTTCACTCCAGACACTGTTATGGGAGAAATGAAAACAGTGTGTGAGAAAGAGACTAGAGAAGTGGGTAAAATCAATCATCTTTACCTTGATTGAATGCCAAAGCGGGAACGTACACCACGATTGGAAGCCAAAGGAGCTATAATGAGATTTTAAGAAAAAAAAAAAAAGAAAGGGAGATTATCATGAGAACCCAACGGAAAAGGTACTTTAATGACCACCTACCGACGCCAGAGTAAACAAGATGGACCCTATCAATCGCATCCGTTTATCAAACCGTAACTGCAAGTACTGGAAAGAGAGTCAATAGATTGTGAATGTTAGCACTTCAGCAGATTAAATACTCCAAATTCTAATTGGGATATTCCCTAAACCGAATGAGAACTCTAATTCATCTACCGTCTGACAGTAACGTAATCTATAGAACCTTCTTGGAATCCATATAATTTAAGATTGCATTATGCATGACCTCAGTACTTATAGTTCTCGGTAATCCATTTTTTAACCTCTACTTCTGTGGGGTAACGGGATGTAATGTCAGTCTAGCTGCTTTATTTGGCCTATAAACATTGGACTCGGAAAAAAATGCGACACTTTGTTTTGGGTGTAACTTTTTATCGCGTGGGTAAAAGTTAATGAAATGTTGGGAAACACTAGTTTAGAGTGCCATGTTTATGTGTGCAAAATCGTGATCTGCCATATAGTTCAAGATGCATTCGAAACAAGAAGAGCTACGCCAGTAAATCTTGGGCGCGGTGATCGATAATCTGGGTCAGTCGCACAGATGGATCGACAAAAGGCTTGGAATCCACCATTCCACCGTGTCCCGTGTTGTGAAGATGTTCAGGAGACGAAAACCATCGAGCGGCGCGCTGGAAGCGGCCGAAAACCAGAAACGGAATACCCAGAGAAGGCGCGGAAGATTAGGCAGTACTTTAAGAATAACCCGAACCTTTCCACCCGAGACGTGGCCAAAAAAGCCAATTCGTCGAAGTTGTTCATCCAGCAGACCATGAAGCGGGCTGGGCTACGTGTTTTTAGGGTCAGGAAGGCAAAGCAAAGCAGACAAGCAAATCACGGTGGCCGCGTGCGCGGAAGCTGTACCGTTAGTGGTTGGTCAAGCCAGGCTATCTCGTCATGACCGACGAGACATATATCAAGGCGGACACCAAACAAATCCCCAGCCTCGAGTTTTTTTTGTCGGTACGTCCCGCATGGAGGTTCCGGAAAAGTTCCGGAAGAGATGGATGGACAAATTCGCGAAGAAGTACCTATTGTGGCAGGCGATCTGCGAGTGCGGACGGTACAGCAAGCCGTTCGTTACAACCGGCACCATAAACGGGCAGATTTATCGAGAGGAATGCTTGCAGAAGCGTTAGCTGCCTTTCCTCCGCTCTCACCGTGGTCCACGCTGTTCTGGCCGGATCTCGCTTCGTGCCATTACGTCAAGCCTGTAATGGATTGGTACGCCTGTAATGGATTGGAGGCGAACCCGCCAAATACACCAAAACTTCGTCCGATGGAAAAGTTGTGGGTGATAATGAAGAAAAAATTGAAGAAAAGCGGAAAAACATTCAAAACCGATGAAGCTTTGAAGAAAAACTGGGAGAAATTGTATAAGGAAGATGGACAAAGCCTCACCCAAGATCTCATGATCAGGGTTAAGAGTAATGTACGAGCGTTCAGCTTGGGGAAGAAATTCAATAAATAAATTATGACGAAACAAAACTAATGTATAGTTATTGAATCCCTGAAAATTTGAGAAGTTTCCGGTTTAAAATAAATTTTTGGTGATCATTTTTGTGTGTCTGATTTTTTCCGAGTCCAGTCTTTACATCAAATATGTCGTATAATTCACTTACAATCGACAAAATAATTTGGGCATCATGTTGATTGACTTAACTGAAGCAGTTAAGACTTGTTTCATCAATTTACCTGAGCGTCTCAACTATGGCCTAATGTATTAATTACTTAGTAAAATGTGTGTACGAACTGTACGGAAAATGAAGATGTATAAGTATGCGGTAATGGTTGGTAAATGACAGAAACATGCGCACCATTGGTACTTCACGTAGCACAAGGAAAAAATAGATCCTACTGCGATTCTTAGCCTCTTATCCAGTAACTCCTATCCCTACCTCCCCGTGGTGATGACTGGGGTATGAGCAACCATAGGAAAGATTGGGTAACCAACCAAATAATACAAAAGTTAATATGGACCAGAACAACCGGCAAAGACCTAGGTGAAGAATAAAGACTATGATTGGAAACTCGGAACTTGGAACTGCAAATCGTTCTGCTTCCCTGGCTGCGATAGGATAATCTACGACGAACTACAACCACGTAACTTCGAAGTTGTAGAACTGCAGGAGGTTTGCTGGACAGGACAAGAAGGTATGGAAAAGCGGGCATCGAGCGACTACAATTGAGTACAATTGTATGCTATCTCTTTTTCTCTCACGGATATGTTACTCAATTTTCGTTAAAAAGTGGATCAACTTAATTTTTGAGTAGATCCAGTTTTTACGAAAATTGAGTATTATTTCCGTGAGAGAAAAAGAGATAGCATACAATTGTACTCAAAAATTGAGTAAAGTGAAGCGGGAGTGTAATGTGAGGTAAATATGCGGTAAAATATTTTTCAAATGGCTCATCCAAACCGAAACCGAAGTTTTATAATATCAATATAGGAGGAATTCTAATGTCTTGAAATATCATTCAGTAGAAAATAGTTTTTTAATATGTTATTTTGATATGTTTTGTGAAAATGTGTGTTAACTTAAGCAAATGTAGCTCAAAATAAAGTGCCAATTTTATTTTCGGGAACGCTTTTGTCTCTGTGTAGAGGACACGGGCTCTGCGTCGCTGTCAACCACATATAGATGCACCATTCACTCTCAGAACTGCCTCTTTTTCATTTGTGTTCCACTTTTTACGGAATAGTACTCGTGAAAGGGACAGCATCAATGAGGACTTTGAGCTGTTAGGCTTTTTGATGTTTAATCACCTTTCCCTTTCTAGCACATCCAGAGGAATGGTGGTTTGTTTTCCTGCAAAAGATTATCCTTCTTACTTGCACTCCTTTGTTTTAAATGGCGCTGTAGTGTGCGTGCGTTCAAGGTCACTAAGCCTAATATCTCTCGTGATTTTGACAATTTTGGACATCTGACAACTGAAATCAACAAATCTTTTTCCTTAGCGCCTAACTGGCAAACGTAAACAATTGCCTCTTCTTTGAATTTGTTCACCTTGGAAACTTGTCTCACTAATCTACCACAGCCATTTCAAAAACAAGAGTCCTATTCGATAGAATTGGAAGCTTACTTGGGTAGATTTTGTATGAGGAGAAATTTACAGAAGAAGCCATTGTTTACGTTTGTCAGTCAGGCCACAATGAAAAATCTTTATCGAAATGTAACCCATCAAAACAAATCCATCAATGTCAGCAATGTTCCCCGTTCTTAATAATGTAGATACCAAATACTCCCTAGCTCTAACGGTCGCATGGACGTGGCCAGGTGAGTGATCGAGGAGTCTCTTCGTGGAAATTATTGTGTGAAGAAACGTATCAGTAAGGAGTTTATCGAATATAAGCTATCCACATACATTTGCGTTGTACGCATGTATTTGTGATGGTTTTTTATGCTCTGAACACTGCATGCTGTGCGTTTGACTGTCAGCTTTCTTTTGTTTACTTGTTTGTGCGGTTCAAATTCTGCGGTTTCAAAATGTCGCGTATTGAAAACGAAGTGAAAATTAAGGTTCTGAACGCATGGCTAAGTGAGAAGGGTATTACTATGCGAAAATTGGCGAAGCGGTTTGGAATTCATCATGCGAGTGTTAAAACCATCTTTAACAAGTTTGGGGAACACTATTCTTTGGATGAGCTACCAGGAAGAGGCAGAAAACCCGGTTCTTCCAACCCGAAACTGGAGCAGAAAGTGGTATCTCTAATCATGAAGAACAAATCAATGTCAATACGTGATTGGGCCCAAAAAGCAGGAACGAGTGTCGGAATGATCCAGCGTATCAAGAGGCGAAACCACCTGAAGACCTACAAGAAGCGGAAAATCTCGAAACAAAGTGCAGAACAGAAGAAGCAGAAGCAGCAAGAGGGCCCGAAATTGCTATCTTCGTAACAAAGCGTAACACAATGCTTGAAACGTCATTTTCAGTTATAAAAACTGTTGAATTGCACAATTGTAAGAAGCTTTTTGTACCGAAAAACCGAACAGTTTATAAGGTCTGTATCCGCAATAGTCCAGACACCTCAAAACATGAATAAAACATAAATTTCGCATTATATTTCCGTCGTAGCTGTTTATTTCAGATTCATGGGATGTGTTTTAACAATTCGTGAAGACAAAACATAGTTATTTGGTATTTGCATAAAATTTTTGACCTTTGCGCTTAACTCCGTTCATAAGAAATCGTCAGAAATCGTAGAAGCCGTATTTTTCCAAATTTGCTGGAAGACATCAAGAGTTCTTGCTTTTTTCCAGAAAGCTTCCGATTCATCAGAGCCCAATATCTTTCATTGCATAGATTGGTCTTAGCTCTGGGCAATTATGCGGGTTTGACGTTTTTGGTACAATGTTCACTTGATTTGCTTGGTACCACTCCATCACAGTTTTAACATAGTGGCATGATGCCAAATTGGACCAGAACAAAGGTTTTTCTTTGTGACTTTTGATGAAGGGTAGAAATCGCTTCTGCAGACACTCTTTCTGATAGATCTCCTTGTTGATTGTGCCTGTAGTGACGAAAGATTTACTCTTTTTGCCACACAAGATATTTTTTGGAAAATTTCGATGCCTTCTTTGTTCTGAAATGCTCAACTGTAGCATTTCTGGCCATAGCAGGATAAAAAGCCAGCCCTGGAAGCTGCTTGAAATCCTCCAGGACATAAATTTCATCGTACATAACAACGCAAGAAAACTTCGTCAAATATTCGCAGTACAAACGTCGAGCCCGTGATTTTGATGCCAAATTCTGTTTGTCGTTGCGATTTGGAACAGTTTTAACTTTATACGTCTTAAGTCCCAAACATTGTTCTGATTTTTGGACAAAACTAGGTGACATCCCTATTTTACGAGCCACCGTTCGAATGGAGCGATTTGGGTTTTTCGTTAATATCCTTTTCACCTTTCGCTCCATGACAGGCTCAGCGCGTCCAATGCTTTTGTCACTTCTCGGTTTACTCTCCACCGTCAATCGTTCCGAAAATGATTTGAGCACATCGTGAATAGTGGATTTAGGCAAATCCAATGTTTTTGCAAGGTCCCGTATTGACAAGTCAGGATGTGCCGTACGCCCGTACAAAATTTGCTCGCGCACTTGTTTTTCTGTCGACGCCATCTTGAATTCTAAACATGAAATGTAAACATCAATCATAGTCTTTTTCATCATAGACTCTCAGCTACACCACAGTGAAATTTTCCTACGTGCAATATTTCAAAAGTTACAATGATTTGAAGGTGTCCGGATTAATGTGGATACAGACCTTAAACTTGTGTGTTTGGCAACCAACTATTAGAATGTACATAAGTGTTCAGTTTCAAATTAATATTGAGTTCACTTTATTATCAAATTTATTAATTTTAACATGATACACTTCCCCAAAGTTGAAGTACCGATTAAGGAAGGGGATCATGTTTTATTTACAAAGAATGTGACATATTCGAGGTACTGTGATATCTCGTAAATCAATTGGAGACTATCACTGCTTGAAGGTTGAAACGATTCTGGTTAGATTTATTCATCAATAATAATTCTACAGTTTTTTCCTACGGGAGGCACTTGGAGTCATACATAGTCTTTATATAAACGATCAGCAATCGTGATCGTTATTGGTAGGAGAGAGCATGAGAAGAGAGTGAGAGAATGTGGAGAAGGCGAGTAACGACTAATGTACCTGACGACAACGCGACAGATGTTCCTTAGCAATGAACGAACGCCTGACAACGGATGTGCAATTGCATAAGCGTAATATGATCAGGAGTACTAGAAGTCATCGAACCACTTTGTGCACGCATTGCATTTGTTGCAAAAGTAGTTCGATGACTTGGAAATAATATGTTTGTCACGATCCGGTGCTACTTGTATGATTTATTTTATTTGGTTACTACCTGTGATTTATTGACATGTGAGATGCACACGTCAATGTGACAATATCTGAAGAACCGTAG
Organism: Aedes japonicus; assembly: GCA_034211315.2. NCBI lineage: Eukaryota > Metazoa > Arthropoda > Insecta > Diptera > Culicidae > Aedes > Aedes japonicus. The sequence goes on along the minus strand of JASCZW010003661.1, from coordinate 15,414 downwards.
AGAGTGTGCGCTGTTTCGTTGTTGTTGTTGTTGTTGTTGTTGTTTTTTATTAATGACATTTTACATCCATCGGATGCATTCATGTCAGTTTCAGTTGTGAAAATGTAGAGTGTACAATATGAGGTGAGTGATGTTGTTTATAATAAATATGAATTAATTTCACTTAGCTTTTTTTTCCCTTGGTTATTGCTCCTCCAGATGATGCACCTTCGTTGGCACTTTTCTTTAACATGTTCTGTTTTTTCTCCATCATCTCCTTCACCATCACGTTTTTCCTTGGCTTTCTTCTTTTCTTCTTCTTCCTTTTCTTCGTTTTTTCCTATTGAATATCTTCCTCTCCATCAGCTTTTTCTCAGTTATCTTCTTCCGCGCCAGCTTCATCTCCGGTATCTTCCTCTCCTCTGCACCATCTTCTTCTCCATCATCTTCATTTTCGTCCTGTTATCCTTTGTTTTCTTCCTTTTTATCATTCTTCGTTCCGTCATGCTCTTCTTTGTTTTCTTCCGTTTCGTTATCTTCCTCCTCATGATCTTCTTCTCAGCCATTTTGTTCTCAGTCATATTTTTCTCCAACACATTCTTCTCCATCATCTCCTTCAATATCACGTTTTTCCTTGGCTTTCTTCTTTTCTTCTTCTTTCTTTTCTTCGTTTTGTTCCTATTGAATATCTTCCTCTCCATCAGCTTTTTTTCAGTTGTCTTCTTCCGCGCCGTCTTCTTCTCCGGTATCTTCTTCTCCTCTGCACCATCTTCTTCTCCATCATCTTCATTTTCGTCATGTTTTCCTTTGTTTTCTTCCTTTTTATCATTTTTCGTTCCGTCATGCTCGTCTTTGTTTTCTTCCGTTTCGTTATCTTCCTCCCCATGATCTTCTTCTCAGTCATTTTGTTCTCAGTCATATTTCTCTCCAACACATTCTTTTCCGTCATGTATATTCTATTCCTTATCATTATCTTCATCTCCATTGTCTTCTTCTTTGTAATCTTCCTCTCCGCCTTCTTCATGTCCGTCATGCTTTTCACCATCTTCTTCCTCCTCATTATCCTTTTCAACATTTTTTTCCTCCATTGTGCTATTTCACGACTTCTTCCTCTCTATCGTCTTCCTTTTTCATTTCTTTTGATGTTTATTTTCATACACTTCTGTTTTTCTTCCTGTCCTTCGGGTTCTTAAAATTTGCTTCTGTCTTCGTTTTTCATAGTTTCCGATAAATGTTGCAATCATGCAGATACTTCAGCAATCGCTTTTCGTTTTCATCGTCGTTGCATAACGCTGTGTAAAGACTCGAGTTATCGATACCATATTTTGTCCTGGCCGCTTCAAATTTTCTGCAGTGCAGGATTATGTGCCGAACATCCACGACTGTCCCACAACACTCGCATATTGGTGGAGAAGATTTCTTCAACAGGAAATCATGTGTCAATCGTGTATGACCGATGCGCAGTCTAGTGAGTACCCGCTGATCAGCGGAGTTATTCTGATCGATCCACTTTTTTGTTTCACGTTTGATCTCTAATAATTTAGTTTCCGTTAACTGCCTCCAACGTTCTTCCCACTGTTGATGAATAGCTTGTCGCATTGCCTTAATGGCATCCTCTTTTGGGACAGCAACGTTGATTGGTACGCTATTTCTGCCTTCGCTGGCGAGCCGATCTGCTTCTTCGTTACCGTGGATGCCGGTGTGGCCGGGAATCCAACAAAGGGAAATCGGACGATTCCGTATTAGGTCTTCAATTTCCTGTATCCACGGATGTTGTGATTTACCACATTCTATAGCCGAAAGGCAGCTTGCAGAGTCCGAGAGGATGATTAGCTGATTTGTTGTTCCCGCCGCATTTATAGCCGATTTTATCGCATATGCTTCTGCCGAAAAAACACTGCATTGTGGCGGAAGACTTAACGCTCTCTGCAGTGTGCTGTTGAAAACTCCTACACCAACTGTATTTCCACGCTTAGATCCGTCCGTGAAAATAGCCGTAGCTTGATGAAAGCGGTTTGCCAGCAACTCCTGTACTATACGACGCAATCTATCGGGTGAATCTCCAGCTTTAACCTGTCGCTTCACGTCCCACACAATATATGGCTTGGGCTCATACCACATTCGATTTGTTAACCGCATTCGAACGGCGATGTTAGGGAAGTTGCATATCAACTATCCTAAGCCAGTCAGACACTCTTTGCACAACTGGAAGATCGACATTTCGATGGTCTTTCTCCAGCATTCGGAATGCTACTCGAATCACAGCTTGCTGTACCTGAAGGTCGAACGGTAATGTGCCTGCCTCAGCCATAATCGCTGGAATCGGGCTAGTGACGTACGCTCCTGAGGCAGATCGGACCATCCGGTTGTAGATAGGTGGCAGCGCACGCTAAGGAAATGGCAGATTGGAGGACGCATGTTCAACATATTGAACAGTTTTCTCGCCGACAGATCGTTCCGGGTAAACGTTGAAGAGCACTTATCGCGTGAAATGCTGTTGGAGAACGGAGTTCCTCAAGGGTCAGTACTCTCGGTCACATTATTCCTCGTTGCCATGCAGCCGATCTTCAGAGTGGTACCGGAAACAATTACCGTTCTCCTATACGCGGATGATATATTGTTGGTGGTTCGAAGAAACAAAGAGCGGCCTTTGTACCGCGATTTACAAACTGCAGTGAAAGCTGTCGACAAATGGTCTAAGAGCGTCGGATTTAAAATTTCCGTGGCAAAATCGAACATTTTCTATGGGAGCCCCAACGCCCGTCGAGAACCCAGCAGCGATATCTTCATCGACCGAGTAGCTATACCGAAAACAAATAGGATTAAAGTTATCGGTGTCACTCTCGACCGATTACTGTCTTTCAAACAGCATTGCAAAGTTGTTAAAGCAACATGTGAATCTAGGCTACGGATTCTTAAGTTGATTGGTGCAAAGATTCCTCGAGGACAACGCAACTCTCTTTTATGCATTGGATCAGCAATTGTCACATCGCGACTTCTTTACGGCATTGGGCTCGTCAGTAGAGCGAAGGATTCGGTGGTGCTGTTTCGTTGAATACCTGTATCTAGAAAAAAAGAAAAAAAGATGAGTAATGCCTTGTTCAGACTACAGAGTATAACATGTTATAAGCCTATCTTGATTACGAATTTCTTGTTGGAATTATTTGACAACCGTTATAACATGTTATAACTCTGTAGTCTGAACAAGGCATAGTTTTCATTTGATTCCAACTACCTTCATTACTTATCTTGACAGATACGGGTATTTCGTCTACAATATGCAGACTTTTTCAGTGTCGTGTACTAATACTCGACTAAAAGATGTCTTCATTCTATAGCCTCATTCTCCAGGATTCATCATGGCAACCCAGCCGTCAGAACCTAAAAAATCATCGGATTGAAGAAAACCATCGCCGCACTTAGGAAGGGCGTGGCATTTCTGAAGAAATGCCTCAAATATAAAGTTGTACCAGTAAGTCATAGGATTAAGATACGGACATCCACCCATGTCAACATCGTCAGGAAGATGGAAGCGGAATGCATCAAGGACAGCTTCAGTTGACTATTCAACAAACTGGACCGGAAGACTTTGGCGTGGTAAAGGGTGTTTCGATCAAAATTGAGTCGACTCATACTTGATACATTTCTTTTCATCGTGCATTAAAATTTGTTTGCGCGCCCCTCGTTCTGAAGATGTGTCATGGCATGGCTATTTCAACAACCAACGTATTCCAAGTATTCGTTGAACATTTGTCGACAACCAGGAAAGCTGGATCGGGAGAAATCGAAAGCCGGAGGCCACAGCGACGACAAAAAGAGTTGCCCGCTGTTTCGAGTGGAACCCCAACCTCTCCGTCCGAGATGTTGCAAAGAATCTGGGAGTGGCGCCTTCATCCGTGGATAGAACAAAAAAACGAGCTGGACTGTCGACTTACAAGAAAGTGGTGACTCCAAATCGCGACGATAAAGAAAACACGTCGGCCAAAGCACGATCGTGAAAGTTGTAGACGACGATGCTGACGAAGTTTGATTTCGTGGTACAGGACGATAAAACTTAGCAGTCTTAAACAGCTTCCTGGCCAAGAACTCATGCGGCTACCGGACGGGGAAAGATGGCAGATATTTTCAAGCACATTAAACTGTCAAAGTTCGCGAAGAAATATCTGGTGTGGCAGGCTATCTGTACCTGTGGCTTGAAGAGCAACGTTTACATTGCGTCCGGAACCGTCAATCAGGAAATTTATCTGAGCGAGTGCCTACAAAAACGTCTACTGCCTCTCCTGAAGCGACACAATTGTGTAACCGTTGGTTCCAAGTTTTTACTTGTTGGCTCCTCCACAAGTCAAACAAATGCAAACTAACACCATGGAACAGTAGCCTCACCGTTATGCTTGGCGAGTGAGTTGAGCCTGTTTCATCTCACGATTCACCGCAGAAGTGTTGTCAAGTCGAGTGGTTTGAATATACGGGCAAATAACTTCCCCGCCTGAGTGCCCTACGAGTGTTGGCGAAGGTAAAATGAGTGCACCAACTGGAGTCATTTCGACAATTTTCGGCCAACTGTTGGCTCCAGAGCTGATAATAAAATATCGGTGGTTTTGGAACGTAGGCTGATTTGATGTTTAACTCTCGTAAAGAGTAGAGTGCGCGTGTGGTCAAATTAAATAGTTGAGGTCTGTAGAGTACCTCTGTAAAGGAAGTGTTTTTAGTTAATAGTTGTGTTCTTTTTTTAGTAGGCGGTGAGGAAAATAAACAAGAAGCAAAAAGTTGTAAAAAAAAGTTTAAAATGAAAGGCCGAAAATAAGGTAAAGTTGAAGTAACTAGAAAAAATTAAGAAATTTATAGACGTGACGTCACGATCAGGTGGAATAATTGTGTTGTGTAGGTCCAGCACGTGGGCCTTTTTCGAATTTTTGATTTTTTTTTGTGCTTTTCGGAAGGAAGACATAGTCATAGAGTGGTATGCTGCCAACAACGTTCAAGTGGTGCCCAAGGACAAGAACCCTCCCAACACACCAGAGCTCCACCCAATCGAACAATATGGGGCCATCGAACCTTAAGAAGACTCAAAAACCCAGCAAACACACGATCGTATATAATAGCGGATAAGAGTGAAAAGTGGAGCCGATATACGTACATTTTACATGAAGTCAAATGGACGCATGTACGTATATCGCCTCCACTTTGTACTTATATCCGCTATCATATACGATTTTGTGTTTGCTGGGAAGCTGCTGAGAGCGAGATGCGAGTAACAGTTCAAGGTAAAATGGTGTTCTACGGCGAATAAATTGGACAAGGAAACTGAACAAAATCTTATGGCCGGTGTTAAACGAAAGACACGGCAATTCGCATTGGGTAAAAAGGAAGCTTGGCTGAATATTTCTCATGTATTCTATATTAACTAAACTTGAAAAAGGAAAAGAATTATACATATATAAAGTTATCCTACCGCAGCTGCGCTGGGTGCCGGGCATGCTCACTCCTGACCAAAAACACAAACGTTAGAGCACATCGAAGCAGTGTTTACACTTGCTGGTGCGGTATCGGAAGGACTTTTGCCGTCGATTAGTAACTGTTGATGAAAGCTGGATCCACATTTTCACACCAGCAAACAGAATGCATGCCCGGCAACGGACTGAAACCGGTACGAGTGCTCTGAGTTTTACAATTCTGAAAGAAAGTCGGCCAAAAACATGTTCACCTTTTTGTCATCATTATATTGACTAGGTGTCTTGATAAGAGTTGCTCAAAATAGTATTCCGCATCTTCTGATAAAACACGCCTAATCTTTCAGAAGAGCTTAACTACACTTTTAAATTCTTACTTTTCCAGCTTAAAGATAACGGGTTGTTGTTCAGGACAAAGTTGTAGATCAGGTAATTTTAAGTAAAGTTGCTGAAGACACTAAGTTTCTAGATCCTAACCTTAAAGAGATATCATTGGTTTTCTTTAAGCACTACCTTAAAACTGGTTTTTTGACATACTCTAATTGTTGTGTTTTGTTTTCTCCGTGCGTGGAGTAACGATTACGATGTAGAAGGAGATGTTCGCTCATCACCATGAGGCACCAAGAGTGGACAGTAATGTTATTGCTAGAATGAAAGACTTGAAGAGAAAGTGTTGAAAGTTCCGTCAGTGTACGGTAGGTTGGAAATAGAACAGATGTTTGAAAATTGAGCAAAAGGGCATGGGTACAGTAGTACTCGAACCAAGGACGTCACCCTTTGCCTAACATCTCACTGCGGGGTAGGTCGAGGCACGGTCAAATCCGCCACCTCAACAGGCAAAAAATGACTTTTGGAAAGCGCTCATGTACCACTGATGGCTTTGTGATAGTTATTCAAGCGATATATTGTGTGCACGCTGTTTTGATGCGCACATGGGAGAGGAACCCTCTCTCCTATTTTTGGGTTTGTTTTGATTCGCAACGTCTGATATCACTCAAGTTTTTCTCGTCATATCTAACGTAGAGACCTCGGAGAAAAACACCGTGAAGCGTTGCGATACTGAAATTTTATAAATTATTAAAATACGCAGCTCTGCTTAATACAACAATGCATTCTGATGCCCCCATTTTGATATCTAGTGATTGAAGTGTCTGTATGACGTCACAATCAACCACCTTAATAAGGGTTGTCGGGTCCTGGCGGGGTCTAAAACAGATTGTTTTTCAAATATTATCTGATGAACAAGTATTCCTGAAATTTTCAGCGTTGGGTACTGCAGGGTACCTAGTAAAACGTCAGTTAGAAATAGTACAGGTTATAAGCCAGCTTATATTTCGCATGTGACGTTATATTCTACAAACTAAAAAATATATTTGTGGTTCCTGGCGGGGTCTCAAATTAATTGTATTTGGAAGAGTAGCTTATGAACTAGTAATCCTGAAATTTTCAGCGCACCAAAAGGTTCCTAGTAAATCCATAATTTGAAATGGTATGAAATAGTAACAGTATGTGACGTAATGCTCAACAAACTGGAAGAAAGCTGGACAGGTCCTAATGAACTAGTACTTCTGAAATTTTCAGCGTTGGGTACTGAAGGGTACCCAGAAAAATCTTTCTTAGAAATAGTATTAGCTATTAGTCAATTTATATTGCGGATGTGTCATAATATTCAACGATTTAGAAGAAGAATGGCCCCTTGTGGTCTGTTAGGTACCAAGTCTAATCAAAATGAGATATATTGTAACTATTGTAACTATTGTATTTCGAAATGTTCCACTTTTGTAGATAGAATGTGGAGCTGTCATCGTGATGACTTTGAATTGCTGCTTGCGCTTTGCATAAATTACGTCACATTTCGGGGCGTGGGAGGAGGGTCAAAGAAGTAGGGACGAGACATATATTTCAAAGAGTTTTTCAAACGGGCCTATTTGATTTTTTTTAACATGTTTGTAAACACAATCAGATACGTTCGTTTAACAAATTTTCCTAGATTTGAAGTCAAAATATGAGTGAAGGTATAAGATCTAAAACAGCTTCGTCATTCATGGATCACATCAAAGTGTCTTACTTTTGACTTAGCAGGCGTAGTTTTTTTTTCACCGATTGATTTGTGATTAAATTGTGCCACAAAACGAGTTTATTTAGTCCTTGTCAGATAGAATTGTCCAAAGTGTGGGTGGAAATGCAGATGTGAATATCGTCGCATTTTTGAATAAGCCAAACAGAACCTAAATAAGGAGAAGCCATCGAGTGGGAAAAATATAATTTCTAAAAATGTATCCAGACTTTGCTCACACTTCGAAAAACGATGGCGAACCTGTAAAACATCCGTGGAAGTTTTCTTGAAACGACATGGAACCTGGTTGAATTCCAACGCATTAATAGATTTAACCAAAGAGGTACTTTTCATCCGACTCAGTATTTCAAACTTCTGAGCATTGAGCAAGAAATGAAGAAGTGCTGTCATTTTGGGCAACTTGAACAATCATTTAAAGACAACAATCAACCAAAACAGCTTCAAGAACTTTAAGCGACGCATCAAGTTCGCTCCACTCCTCCATTTCTCCAACCATCACCACAGACAACTTTCATTTTCTGTCGCAACATTCACTATCACGTGGACATCTCCAGCCACGTGGCATCCCAGATTACCGCATTCATGTAAATGCAAATGAAACTTTTGCTGAAAAACCACGATTTCCCGAGCACTTTCAACCACCTTCCACAATTCTATACTTTGTACCAGGTTGCAGTTTACACCCTTCAGCGGGCTCAAAGGGTTAATAGTAAGCAAGAATTAAGGCTTTAGACGTTCGACGACGGTCTGAAGTGGGGAGACATCTCCAACAGCATACACCGCAAGTCAAACAACCGTTCGTCCCAGAAGAAATTGCAGCAACAATCGCTGTCCAACGGGACAGGTAGTAGCAACATACATTCAAACCATCGTCACACTTAGCTAAAGCCACTGGCACACTATTCTCCTCTACATTTGATGGTACTGAATTCGTGTCCTTTTGCCACTCCGCCGCCTCCGTCGCATCGTTCGGGTAACAGTGCAGCCTTTCGGGTTAGAAGCATGAATCTAAATTCATGCCTAGAGTCATAGCAGAGACACTACACAAACGACACCGAAGCTCGCACCCCGAGATGGCTATGATAATGTCGAAACTGTATGAGCCCTCGCCTATTCAGGAAGGTCTGCAATGGTAAACTGCTGATGCCGGTGCTGGTGCTGCTGCTACTGCTTTTGCTAGACCCCGGGCGTCCTTTTGGCATGAATGGGAAGGATTCTGAGCATCAACAGAAAGCACCAGCAAATTTGTGGTTTGCTCCGGAACGTGTATGGCATGTGTTCCCAAAACGTTACATGCCAAAATAACATGGTGTTTATTTGGTTTACCAGATTGCATCTATTTCGAGACCGACGACGAAAACATTATGGGTTTTGTATGGTGAGTGAGTCGGCAGTTCGGACAGTATGAAAAGTTCAAATCAACCTTGATTTGTTTTTAAATTGAAGGTAAGTTTGAGTATTACGTTGGACCGTACAGCTGCCAACAGTATTTTAACAGACGTGTGAAATTTCCCCTCATTCGATTGCAAGTCAAAGCAAGCGTAAACAAAGAAATTGCTAGCAATCTTTCATGCAATAGACTAGATATCAAGCTGGACAATGCTTTAGGTCCTAAGTAACATTAGGAAATTCTCCTCGTCGACTTTCAACCTCAGTTCAAGTATTTTCAACACATAGTACGGTAATATAAAGCGTAATTAAGGATCGAATACGTCAAGAGCTTCAACAAATCGTTTAATTGACAAACTATTGGAAGTGTAATAGACAAAGTATTATAAATATGATAGACAAACAAGAACTTGGAAGTGTAGGATGAACTGGAGACAAGCAGCCCTCCACCGAGTTTTATGAAAAAATATCTTGACGCAGGTGCGGTCCTAATGGGACGTTGGACCAGCATAAGTAAGTAAGTAAACAAACTTTTAACTAAATAGAAAATCGACGAAGAGAATCTCTCAATGCTGCTTCGGACCTAATGCATTGTTCAGCTTGATTAAGGTGAAAGTTAGCTTAAATTAACATGAAATATCCCATGAATCTATGCCAAATCTAGATTTACACATATGTGCATTAGAAAACGCAGGAAATTATATGTTTTTATATACTATGTGTGGTAGCGAGAATAATAGATTATGCTAAGTGTTGAACAAAATTGTGGACGACTATCACTTAAGAACTGTGGATAGGATAATAAATTTCAAACCATAACTTATCCGATAGCGATAAGATTCCGCTATTTATGCGATTCTAATTTACTTAAAAATATGTGCACAGATGAAAAGAAACATTGAATTTTCTGCGTTTTCTAATGCACATAAAGGGAATACTAGATTTGGCAGAAAATTATAGGATATTTCATGTAAATTTAAGCCAGATAACGCCTGAATCTAGCCTGTTGTATGAAAGATTGCAAACATTGTTTGCGCCTCCTTTGGTTTGGAATTCAACAAAGCGATTTTTTACGCGCTTGTTAAAATTAATTATTTTTTTCTGTGTAGTTAAACATTTTTTGTAAGAGATGTGTTTTTACTTCGCATAAATATCTGAATATTTTATATGAAGCAATAGAAGATATAAGAACTTTAAAGCAGATTGAGTTATTTTCCTGCTATTTGCAGGCTTCCTTATTGTCTCGTATGAGCCAGCACTTAAAGGCTGTATACGATAAAAATGGCACACACACACATTTACTCACCAAAATTATACCGGTTGTCGGATTTTGTTGAAATTTATAAGTTTTTTTTTGTTGTTGTTTTTACCAGAATTTTCTTCCACTCCAGATGGAAGAATTCTTCAATTGGGCGATGTTCCAGTGAAGTTTTTGGGCTCATACACGAAATCGAAGCTAGCACTAACGAACTTATTCGTTTTTTTCTGCCATGAAACTGATGTGTACATTTTATGAAGCTACCTTCGTAAATGATGGAACACGCGCAACCGTCAAAAGCACGAAGCATTTGTTGAAACAGAGAGAACATTCGTGCATTGTATGAAAATAATACAAAGAGCTACGAACATTTTGTCACAAATTTTAATGAAACGTCTCTCTGCTGTGTGCATAAATGACGGGTTCTCTTGGGCAGATCTTCTTTATCGAATCGAAATGAATTGAAAGGAAAAAACGCAACCACTCGAGCTGTCCAGCGTTTTTTTAATTTTTCTGACTTAGGATTCTATCCTGTTATTTTTCGAAAGAGCTGTTAATCAAACCGTTGTTTATCTCACTAGACCATGGTGACTCGTGAGAAGATACTTCAATAATGATTTTGAAGTTATAACACTCGGTAGCGCTTTTATTGTGTTGTTGGGGTAAATGAATTATTCTCGCCCATCCCAGCAGCAACACCAACCGAGAATCAGTGATTTGCTAGTCATCACGAAATCCATTTCTTCATGGTACAAAAATGTACCATCCCATTTTCAACTAATTCAAGCAATAAGAAGTTGGTCTTCACCCAGGGAAGCACTTGGTCCTTTAAAATACCAATATACACTTCGGTATTGATTTTAACTCCAGCATCAATGAAAACAGGTGGCATTTACAAACCGTTGGATGCCACCAAGCCAAACTTCATGACACCAGCCGGATGTTTGGTTTGAATTTTGAATTTCACTTTTTCCGGAACGTTCTTCATTTTCTGCCGTGAAATGAACCGGTCCGTGCGGCTGTTGGCCACACCATCGATGCTGAAAAACTTTTCGTCAGAGAACAGGATTATCATTTTTTCCTTCTTCAACAAGGAAAGCAATCTCTTGGAACGAGTCACTCGTAGTTCCTTGACCCGGTCCGTAATCAAGTGGCGTTTCACTCTGGCTCTGGAAGATGCATGCAGTTCTTCTTTGATGATTCTCCGCATGGATTTCTCCGAGATATTGGCTTCCTTTGCAAGTTTTCTTATGGAACGCACCGGGTTGCGAGCAATTTTTGCACCGATTTGATCACGTTCGGCGTGCGTGCAAAGCGTGGACGTCCGTTTCCCGGCTTCCGCTGCTTAAGACCATCCTGCAGGGACTTTTTTATGCGATAAACTGTAGCCAAATGGCAGCCTACCACCTTGGCAATCTCTTTCGGCTTCTTCTGGGCGAGCAACAAACTGGTGATCACTTCTTTCAGGAACATTTTGACGAATTTGCAATAAAACAAATACATTTGGATGCGCACGAAAGTAAACATAAACAAATACTCTTTCGACGAAATTAGTCACTACCACGAATTAACCCAATACTCAAGTTTGAACATTTTCGCATTATTTTCTGCCGCACCCTGTATAATGAGAGCTTTTCACCAGATAATAAGCAATATGACTGTTTCATACAATATATGAGACATTTATTTTACGTAAAACATCCATGTTAACGTAAATCAATTTTCAGTGTATCTTTTGGCACAAAATTGACTCCGTTGGCTCTGTATCACTCCAACACGTTTCAAGCGTTGTATGAGGATGTTAGATAAGCCCGAAACAGAGTCCATCCCTTGCGCTTCCTTATGAATGGCAACCCGAGCAGGAACGAGTAACTTGATAACTGGCGTTGGAATTTAAGAGCTCAGATTAAAACATGCCTACACTCATCTCACACTATCTTTAGTTTTGAGATATTCGATATATATAAATAATGAAAACTTTAGAAATTCTATAAAAGATTGACTCTGATTGATCCTGTCACAAATAAATGATTTATTTAAAAAATACATTTGTAATGTCTGCATGTCTAGTTTTAAAATAACTGATGTATGTCATATATGAAAACTTGGCTCTGAAAAGTTGATTCGATTGAGCCTGTAAAAATAAATAAATCTTATTGATCTTTTTCGAAGTTCTTCATTCACATGAATCATCATTGCACAGAAGATGTTAGGATTTCTAGCGTCAATGTACATGCCATGTCGCGTAAGTTCAAGCAAAATCTTGCAAGGGACAAAAGGGTTGCCCAAAATCTTGCAGTAAATCACACAAATATTTCCAAACCATTCTCAATCAACTTGATGAAAATCGTAGAAAACGTAGACTTTGTAAATCTATTTTCTAAAATATTCTCTCAGTGAACAACGACTTAGGGAGGGTATCGAAAATAAGCTATCCACAAACTTTCTTTCAAATTATGTTGAAAACCGATATTTTATTCATACAAAAAATTGATCCTTTATTGTACGAGGTTATACTTGAACATAATGAAGACCGGATGAAATTTAAGTTATTCCTTCACGAATTTTCAAACTTTGGATCGAATGCTCTTCATCAAGTTCCGGACAAGTGTTGCATCGCATTTTTTGGACGCTTGAGCCCAAATTTTTTTGAACTCCTGCGTGTTCCCAGCTGTCTTACCAGTCTTCTTGAAGACCCTCTTCACAATTGCCCAGTAACGTTCGATGGGTCGAAACTGAGGGCAACTTGGTGGATTGATATTTTTCTCAACGAAATCTATAGCCTTTTCCGCAAGCCAATTGAGAGTGGTTTTGGCATAGTGAGCCGACGCTAAATCCGGCCAAAACAGTGGAGGTGTACTATGCTTCTTATATAAAGGCAACAATCTCTTCTGGAGACACTCAGATCGATAGATTTCCGCATTTATAGTTCCGGTAGGAACATATTGCTTGCCGTACCAATACCTTTCGACCGAATTTCTCCACATGAATCGACCTGTCCGCATCGCTCACATCCTCCCCAACGACGGCAGTAAAGTATTGTGGACCTGGAAGAGTTTTTGAGTCCTCCTTTACATAGGTCTCATCGTCTATCAAAACGCATGCATCCGGACGCTGCAAAAGACGCGAATACAATTTCCAGGCCCTTGTTGCTGCTCGCTTCTTTTGTTCTGCACTTTGTTTCGAGATTTTCTGCTTCGTGTAGGTCTTCAGATGGTTTCGCCTCTTGATACGCTGGATCATTCCGACACTCGTTCCTGCTTTTTTGGCCAAATCACGTATTGACATTGATTTGTTCTTCATGATTAGAGATACCACTTTGCTCCAGTTTCGGGTTGGAAGAACCGGGTTTTCTGCCTCTTCTTGGTAGCTCATCCAAAGAATAGTGTTCCCCAAACTTATTAATGATGGGTTTAACACTCGCATGATGAATTCCAAACCGCTTCGCCAATTTTCGCATAGAAAAACCCTTCTCACTTAGTCATGTGTCCAGAACCTTAATTTTCACTTCCTTTTCAATACGCGACATTTTGAAAACGCAGAATTTGAACCGCACAAACAAGTAAACAAAGAAAGCTGACAGTCAAACGCACAGCATGCAGTGTTCAGAGCATAAAAAACCATCACAAATACATGCGTACAACTCAAATGTATGTGGATAGCTTATATTCGATACACTCCTTAAACCATATAAACCCCTGCACATCATCTCCTCCGGCAAGGCCTAGTTCACCAAAATAAAGCTCGATTCAAAGCAAATCTGGACGCACGGTTTAATAAACCACCACGTCCCTGGCGGTTGGAACAACAAACGTTTGACAGGAATTTGTTGGTGATTGACGAAGAAAGTGGAGAAAAGTTTTTCCCGATTGATCGACGCATCTCGAAATAACGGATCGTGGAACTTGAGAAAGGAAAATTAATTGTGTACAAACATCTAGAGAATCCTTTGTGGTCTGCCTCAAAAACAGCAAAAGTTTTGAAATTTCCAAAGTCAACGGTGTATCTTGTAATTAAATGTTACAAGGATACTCCGAGTGTGGATAGAACAACGCGCATTTATCATAAAATTGGCACTAGGGACAAAGAGCTGAGGAGAAAGGTGTTGAGGTACGTGAAAGGCAACCTAGGTGTCTCCATACATGATTTGGCAAAGAAATACGATTCCAACTTTTCCCTCCGTGCGTAACATCCTTTCAAGAGAAGGATAAAAGTCATTTAGTGCCTATAAACATCCGAATCGCTCCCTGAAACAAAATTTAGTGGCCATTAGTGGCGATTACTATACCAACGAGTTTTGACGAAATTTGATGGCCGTATTTTAATAAAATCCCCGGACGAAAATTATACCTGGCAACTGGTCGTGGAGATGTCCACTTGTTTTTGCTGTTCCATTTGTTTTTGCTGATAAGTTAGCTCGGTTACTAATGATTTGGCAAGGAATCTGCAGTTGTTTCCTTAAAACCAAGGTTTTCATCACATATCACACAATGACGTCAAAGGTTTACATTAGAGAGTGTCTGAAAAAGTGGATTTTACCATTCATTTGACAACACAAGACCAACGTTATGTTTTGGCTGGATCTAGCCAGGTGTCACTACTTTAAGGAGGTACTAGAATGGTATGCTGCAAACAATGTTAATTTCGTTGCCAAAGAGATTAATCCTCCGGATTGCCCTGAGTTCAGACCGATCGAAAAATATTGGGCAATTGTTCAGCGAAAACTTTGAGGATGCGGTAAAGAAGTGACAAATGCACAACCAATGCGTTTAAAGCAAGGGTAAGTCGCTTAGAACAGTGTGCCAGCTACAATGTCTTACTTCAATTTTCAATCCATATCACATGTGTGGAACACTTAGGGACACTTACAGTGGACCTTTCAGAAGAAAAAAACAGCAACCTGGCCAGTATGCGTTGTTGTTGGTGACATTTTTTCGCTCTATTTATTTCGTCACGTCAATCCAGCGAGAGTTTTGTATGTTGAATTCGCACTGCAAATCTTATGGAAAACTAATCCACGTAAATCGTGAAGGTGGGCAGTACGAATCTTTGCATATTTCGTTTGACTCAAGATCGGGTTGCACTGGGAGTTGCGTTGGACTTTTGACTAACCGAATTCGATCACACGAACTGTTTTCGTTACCTATATTGTGTGTCGATCAGCCCTAAAAATTTCACCTTCACGTCTAAGAAACTGCAATAAAATCAAACAGGAAACAACTCAGTTATATTCTTTCATCCTTACATTGACGTTTGGTGCA